>JAJIBD010012312.1:0-75593 GCA_021461705.1 Cryptotis parvus
CTTATAATTGGTATGTTATTTCTTTTCATGCTGCCATATAAGTCTCTGTTTTTTTTCTCCTTTTTTATTTTTTTATTTTTTTTAAATATTTTATTACACCACCATGTGATATACAATTACAAAGATGTTCATGTTTGGGTTTCAGTCATACAGTCTTCCAGCACCCATCCCTCCACCAGTGCCCATCTCCCACCACCAATGTCCCCACTTCCCTCCCCCTCCCCAGCCTGCCTCTATGGCAAGTTCTTTATCTCTTCTCTCTCTCTCTTTCTCTTTTTCTCTTACACATTGTGGATTGCAATACATACATTTAGAGATTATCATGTATATATTTTCTCCTATATTCAATGCTCAGTTCTAGGCTGGCATTATCACTTTTGACAAATATTAGCACACTGTTCCCTTCTCTGTCTCACCTAACCTCTGATTCCCACATGTCCGTGGTAGATTCCACCCTTTTTTTTTAATTGAAAGATGCTCATGTAGAGTCTTGGTTCCACAGGGTTCCAACACGCACCCTCCACCCAAACCCATCTCCCATCACCAATGTCCCGTCTCCCTCCCCCTCCCGCACCCCAACCACCTGGCGGGCTCTGCATGTCATTTCCTTCCTCTCTATATCTCCCTCCCAACAAACTTTCCTGCTCTTCATGGAATGCAGTGCACCAAAAGACATCACTGTTTCACCACCCTAGTGGCCCGCGCGTGGCCGCAAGCGGCCGCGCAACCTGGGCTCGAACTGGTTTTGCTCTGTTCCTCTGGTCGTGAGGCAGTTTCCCAGCGTCCGGACAACGAAAATGGTGGCTAGTGTGATGGACGAGTCTCATCCGGCTGCTTCTGGGACCCCCCGGAGGCGACGGGCCCACTCCCAAAGCCCATCTGCCCTCCTCGGGGTTCCATGGTCAGCTAAGGCCCGGCGCGAGCCGAGCTCCAGCCTCCCCAGCCGTCTGCAAGACCCTGGATGCTGGCCCGTGGGCAGCTCCTGGGCAGGGCCACCAGGCTCGACAAAATGGAGGGGGAAGGGGCGACCACGCCTCCATCTGACGACTTCCCAGTGATTCCCGCCTCTTGGAGCCCCCTACCTGGGCTCGAACTGGTTTTGCTCTGTTCCTCTGGTCGTGAGGCAGTTTCCCAGCGTCCGGACAACGAAAATGGTGGCTAGTGTGATGGACGAGTCTCATCCGGCTGCTTCCGGGACCCCCGGAGGCGACGGGCCCACTCCCAAAGCCCATCTGCCCCTCCTCGGGGTTCCATGGTCAGCTAAGGCCCAGCGCGGAGCCGAGCTCCAGCCTCCCCAGCCGTCTGCAAGACCCTGGATGCTGGCCCGTGGGCAGCTCCTGGGCAGGGCCACCAGGCTCGACAAAATGGAGGGGGAAGGGGCGACCACGCCTCCATCTGACAATATAAGTCTCTGTTTTTTTCTTTAATTTACTTATTTATGTTGTTTCCTCTTCTTACTTTCTAAGTGGTTTCATGCAATTTCTGCTAAAGCATACTAATTTGTTACTGTGCTCCCCTAATTTTGCCCCTCAACAGATCTATTTTGTACTTCTTTGGGTTTTACTTACCTGGCATTCTCTTAAGATCAGTGAATTCCTATTTGTAGATTACAGTACTCTTGAATTAGAGTATTTGTATTTACAAATTAGGTATTTGTAAACCTCGATATTTGATGTTTTCATTGAGATATGGGAGAGCTTTCATTCTCTTGGGGAATGTTCTGGGCTTTTGTCATCATCTATCAATACAGGTGGGAACCTCTGCTTCTTCATTGTGCATGGTGTGCTATGAGAACTTAAGGTAAGGGTCTGCATTTTGGTAGGTGTGGGGAAATGCTGGGGTGCCCCACCCAAAATCCTGGAGCAGTGTCAGGATTCCCTTCTGCCCCAGAGTATCTGTGGCCAGCAGATGGAGAAAGATGCTAGAATCGGAGAAGTTTCAAAATGCTTTACTTAGCACAGGTTCTGGCATACAAATCAGCAATAGGAAAAACCCCAAACGTAGGGTTCCTGGCTGGGCAGCAGCCACGTTTAAGCCAAGATGGATGCCACCACGTGTTAAGACCCCCACAGAGGGGAGACATCGAAGAGGCAAGAAGAGGAGCACCAGCAGAAGGGGGAAAAGAGCAAAAGAGAAAGGAAGCAGGCTAGTTTTTATATCCCTGAACACAGAACTCCCACTCCAATAGAAAGCCATCAGGGTCAAATCCCTCAGTTAATTTCTCCCAGGACCTCACCTAGGCCCTCTGAGATGTTAATGTTGTGGAGCCAAGATCTGCCTTGGAAGTGTCCCTGCAGGGTAGAGTGGAGGAGGGGCTTCTGAGATGAACTGTATCTCAGAATACAAAGGCATGCATCTGTATCAAAGAATATTCTATTGCCAGTTATATATTTCTCCAAGCCTTCACAAGAGTCTCATCTTTACTTCATGGTTGTTTTATATATTAGTCTTTGAGTTACCAGAGAGCCATGCTTGCTTGCAGGCAAACAGTATTTCTCTCTGGTCTAATTACTTAAGAGATCCATCATGGACAGGCAAATACACTAGTAAGAGCTAGCTAGTCCCATGATGATTGTGGAAGCATGAGAGAATATTTATACTAGCCAGTATAGAATAGATGGTCAGATAAACTGCCACATTCAAACTGTCCTCCTCCTATCTACAAAGTGACCTACAGGAGGCAACTCCAGGCCAGGTGCAGAGGCTCTGGGCAGCAGTGTACTGCAACAGGCAGGCATGAATGGAAACCCTAAGGTTCATATCTGCCAATTCCAACAGAGCTTATGAAACTGAGTTTATATTCCTTCAGATCATTAATGAGAGTGCACTATAGAACATCCTTTCCCCACGATTCAAAGTTCTTGGAGTCTCAGTGTGGATCTGTTGTTTCAGTACTTAAGTTTTGTATAGCAACATTCATAACTATAGATAGATTTTCTTTAGTTTTGAAGAAATTCTGCACTCTGACCTAGGATTATGTTGACCTACTTGGCATACAATACCACATTTATTTGCACCGGAGGCAGGCAATTTCTGTCTCCATTGGTCCTTTATTGCTTAGAATGGCCAAGGGTTGACTTCTTGTCTGAGATCACAAATATATGTCCAATATGACTGCTCACACTGCGACCTTCCCAAGCCTAGATCTATTTTACCAATCAGCTTTTATGAAGTTGAATATTGGAAATAGATTTTCAGCCTCTTTTCTCTTTTTCCAGTTCCCAATATACTGTTCCTCTCTCTACCTTCAGTTTTCTTGTTTTCTATTCTCTGGGGCTGAAATTGTACTTTTTCTATTATGAAGCTTCTGATTCCACTATTAGATATTTTCCACAGAAATTCACTGGTTAATCCTGTGTGCTTCCTCTGGGAAACTGCATATAGTATTCCTTTGTTATTTCTGAATTTTGGCGGCGTGCGTGTGTATGTGTGTGTGTGTGTGTGTGTGTGTGTGTGTGTGTGTGTTTGGGTCGGTGGATGTGGCATAATCTCATAGGGTTCATTTCTCTGCCATCTCAGTCTCTCCATTTTTGTGTTTCTTTTCTTTGTTTTTGATTTATAGATATCCATTATATATTCTGTGTGCAAGTCTTTTGTTAGTTACATATACTGTGAATATTTTTATCAGTCTGTAACTGATTTCCAAAATCTTTTTAGTGAATTTGACTTATGAGTTTTTTCATTGATTTTACATTCTCTCAAAGAAATGATTGCATATTACAAAATTCAAATCTACTCTTCACTTTTTGCTGAGAAAATCTGTAGTATTAGTATAATAATTATATTTGTTAGATATAAAATTTTAAAGGAAGTGAAAAAAAGGGAAGAACTGAGATATCAGGAAATAAAATTTAATTTAATTGGTGGTTTTAATGTTTGCCAACATGAAAGAAAACCAGTCAGATATATAACAGAACTGACTAAGGTGTTGGAATAAAGACATGTAAAAGGGAGTACAAGAGTGAGCACGTCTTCTTTGATCTGTTGCCTGTTCCTGAGCATATGGCAGGAAACATGTCAGTTCTGATCCACAGAAACCTGGCTAGGTAACAAAGAAATGCAAACAGGAGAAAGAAAAGCAAACACCAACAAGGGGACACAGGTTAGAGTATTCATTCCAGCTGCAAATTTCAGTCTCAGAAGCTGTACACTAGATCAAAAATAGAGTACATTGGAGGAAAGAGAGTAACAGAGAACTATAAGATGTGATATCCTATACCAGAAAAGAGAAACAGCATGGGGCAGGACATGGCTGGTGTACATTAGAAAGAGACTGAGAGAGAGAGGGGAGAGGAAGGGAGGGAGGGAAAAGAGACAGAGAGAGCTAACATATTGGCTGCAACTGCAACAGTTGTGCACCTTCCTAATATTGTGCAGGAAAGAAATTTTGATACCCTCATCATCTTGAATTTTGCAAGCTAATTTTACATAAAATTTCATGAACACACTCAGGAACTAAACCAATTTTATGGTAACAATAGCTAATTATTATTATTTGTATGTCCTGTGAGGAAGGGCTCAAAGTTGATTGTTTTGCATATGTTTATCAAATGTTGCACTGCATATAATTAATTCCATTTTTAATTTTATAAATTTATGTTTATTTTTATTGAGATAGTATCTGCTTGCCACACGATAGTATCTGCTTGCCACCACCATTTGTCTTTGCATTTGCCCCCCCCTTGTCCTATCCCCATCATTCCCTCTATAGTGATATGCTTCCTACTAAAGACTGCTTACCTGTTTCTGCTGCTTTGAGGCATGTTTTATATTATTGCTATTTTTTGTTTGCTTGTTTTGAGAGCCAAACCCAACTATGCTTAGAGGTTACTCCTGGCTCTGTCTGTACTCAGGATTTACTTCTGGTGATGCTCAGGTAGCCATATAGGCTGCCAGGGTTAGAAGCCTTCCCCTATGTATTATCTCCTCAATCCCACTATATTTACTTATATCCCATATATATCTGAGATCATTCTACATATGCCCCTCTCCTTCAGATTAACTGTACTCACCATGATTTATTCTATATCTATTCAGGTAGCAGAAAATTGCTCAATTTCAGTCACAGAACTGAGTTGGTTATTGTAAAGTAAAATAAAAACCCTCAGTGGAAGTTCTCAGTGGGAAATAAAGAGTAGTTGGGAATAAAATCAGTGAAGTACAAGATTTGATACAGGAAATATCTAGAAAATAAAAGAATATGGGAAAAAGTCCCCAAATAAACAGCATATGAGAGAACTATGGAATAAGTTTAAGAGAAACTATAAAAGAATCATTAGAGTCCCTAAAAAAGGGAGAATTCTATGAAGAAATACTAGTCAAAGT
The DNA here is from genome assembly GCA_021461705.1 of Cryptotis parvus. Taxonomy (NCBI): domain Eukaryota; kingdom Metazoa; phylum Chordata; class Mammalia; order Eulipotyphla; family Soricidae; genus Cryptotis; species Cryptotis parvus. The sequence continues at coordinate 5,326 of JAJIBD010012312.1, forward strand.
ATCATAAATGATAAGTTCCCAGAGATTAAAAACACATGCACCCACATTCAAGAGGCCTGAAGGGTCACAGCCAAAAAAAGATCTATGAAATATTCTCTCATACAGATCATAATAAGAATGACAAAAACAGGGGCAGGAGTGATAGCCCAGCTGGTAGGGCTTTTGCCTTGCACGCAGCCAGCCTGTGCTGGCCCGGGTTCGATCCCCGGCATCCCATATAGTCCCCGAGCACCGCCAGGAGTAATTCCTGAGTGCAGAGCCAGGAGAAACCCCTGAGCATCGCCGGGTGTGACCCAAAAAAGCAAAAAAAAAATGACAAAACCAAAGACAGAGATAGAATACTGCAAGCAGCAAGATCAATGAAAGAAGCAACATGCAAAGAGTTGTCACAACAAATCTACCATATGAGACACTATAGACTGGAAGAAAATGGGGGATGCCATATAGGAAAAATGCTCAATGATAAGAATATCTCACCAAGAAGACTCCAGTTAGAATACCGTTGAAATTTGAAGGAACTATATATACAAAATTCCATAATTAAGCAACAACGAAGAACACTCATAAAATTAAATCCAAAGGAAGCAAATAGAATATTTCTAGGTAAATCAAATATTACTGTACGCTTGCACATTCCATTTTTAAAAAGTTTTATTATACCATGTGAGATATACAATTACAAGGATGTTCATAATTGGGTCTCTGTCATACAGTGTTCCAGCACCATCCCTCCACCAGTGCCCCATTCCCACCACCCACATCCCAAACACTTCCCCCCCACCCAAACCCAGCCTGCCCCTAAGCAGGCACATTTTCTTCCTCTTTCTATCTCTCTGTCTCTCTGTCCCTGTATCCTTCTCTTTCTCTCTTTCTCTCTCTCTCTCTCTCTTCTCTTATACTTTGTGGCTTGCCCTGCAGATATTAACGGTTTATGTTGTCTTGTGCATATTCAATAGTGAGTTCTTTTTCCCTCTGACTAATTTCACTTAGCATGATAATTTCCATGTCCATCTATTTATAGGCAAATTTTATAACTTCATTTTTCCTAACAGCTGCATAGTATTCCATTGTGTAGATGTACCAAAGTTTCTTTATCCAGTCGCCTGTTCTCAGGCACTCTTGTTGTTTCCTGATTCTGGATAGTGCTGTGATGTACATAGAAGTGCAGATGGTGTTTTTTGTTGTGTGTTTTTGCTTTCCCAGGGTCTATTCCCGGGAGTGGTATGGCTGGGTCAAATGGGAGCTCAATTTCTAGATTTTGGAGGAATGTCCATATTGTTTTCCAAAAGGGCTGGTCCAGTAGACATTCCCATGATAAATGGATGAGAGTCCCTTTCTTTGTGCATCCATGCCAGCACTTGTTGATCTTGCTCTTCCATATGTGCCAGTCTCTTTCTTGTGAGATGATATCTCATTGTTGTTTTGATTTGCATCTGCCTAATGATTAGTGATCACTTGATCACTTGAATCCCGTTATTCATCCATTTGCTCGAGCGGGCGCCAGTAACATTTCCATTGGACCCTATCACGTGCCAATGTAGCCCAATGGCATCTGGTTGATTCAGGAATATGAAGAGCCTCAAACCGTTCCTTCAGGGTCTTGACAAGGAAGTCTGACCATCTTGTAGGTGGGCGGCCACGTGATCTTTTGACATCTCATTAGTTCCAGAGGCCCCATTCACTCTCAATGGAACAAACATCTCTGATTGCAGCAGTTATGTGTACCTAGGTCGAGAAATCAACATGATGAATGACCTAAAACCTGAGCTGCGCAGGAGGAAGAGAGCACCATGGATTAGTAATAATAACCATTTTTTCATATGCCTTTGGACATTCTAATTTCTTATTTGTCAAGGTGTCTGTTCATTTCTTCTCCCCATTGTTTGATGGGTTTGGCTGTTTTCTTCTTGTACAGTTCTACTAGTGCCTGATACATCCTGGATATTAACCCCTTATCAGATGGATATTGGGTGAATATTCTTTCCCATTCTGTGGACTGTCTTTGTATCTTGCTCACTGTTTCTTTTGAGGTGAAGAAGCTTTTAAGTTTCATGTAGTCCCATATGTTTATCTTTGCTTCCAATAGCTTTGTTAGTGGTGTTTCATCTTTAAAGATGCCTAGAGCTTCAAGGTCATAGAGAGTTTTTTCTATATTTTCTTCGATGTACTTTATGAATTCAGGTCTGATATTGGGATTTTTAATCCATTTTCACCTGACTTTTGTGCTTGGTGTTAGACAGAGGTTCAAATTCATTTTTTTGCACATAACTGCCCAGTTTTCCTAGCACCACTTGTTGAAGAGGCTTTCCTTTTATCCATTTCATACTTTTAGCTCCTTTATTAAAGACTAAATGGTCATACTGTTGAGAATGTGTGCAGGATACTCAACTCTATTCCATAGGTCCACAGGTCTATTTTTACTCCAATACCATCCTGGGTTTTTTCCCCTGCATTTTGGGTCACACTCTGCTATGCTCAGGGATTATTTCTGGCTCTTCACTCAGGAATTACTCCTGACAGTATTCCAGGGACCATATGGTATGCCGGGGATCAAACACAGGTCAGCCACGGCAAGTCAAATGCCCTACCCATTGTGCTGCCTCTCTGGACCCAATACCATGCTATTTTAATTACTGCCACTTTGTAGTACAGACTGAAATTTGGAAAGGTGATGCCCCCCATCTTCTTTTTCCCAAGGATTGCTTTAGCTATTCCTGGGGGTTTATTATTCCATACTAATTTCAGGAGTGTTTGGTCAATTTCTTTGAAGAATGTGATGAGTACTCTTATAGGGACTCAGTTGAATCTGTATAAAACTCTAGGGTGTATTACCATTTTGACAATGTTAATTCTCCCAATCCATGAGCAGGGAATATATTTCCATTTCCTGTGTCCTCTTTTATTTTTTTGACAATGCCTTTTTGTAGTTTTCTTTGTACAGGTCTTTTACATTCCTAGTTAAACTTATTCCTAGGTATTTGATTTTCTGTGGCACTATTGTAAATGGGATCATGTTCTTAATATCACTTCATTCTAGTTTGTTATTCCTATATAGGAAAGCCATTGATAAAGGTGTTTTTTTCTGAGGAGAGGGTCTATCTGGATGAATTTCTTTGTAATGAATTTTTCAGAATTTAGTAATAACTTACCATGACAAAATTTATCCTCTATTTCTAATTAGAAAAGCAATATAATGGTTTCAATTCTGTTTCTTGTTAAATATTTACCAAAATTCGATAAGTACTTGTGTCTGAACATTTTCTTTGGTGCTAATTAATTTTACTTTTTGTTTTTTGGGCTTTCCCAGTGGTGCTCAAGGTTTGCTCCTGTCTCTGTGCTCAGGTGATACTCCTAGCAGGACTTCAGGGAACATCTGATGTACCAAGTCAAATTCAGGTCAGCTGGGTGACAAGAGGACTATCCCTTCTGTCCCCCAAACTACTCTCCGTTCTGATAGTTTTCTTACCCTTTTTTTTCTTTATTTTTTTGGTATTTGGACCACACCTAGTTTTATTCAGGACATATTCGTATTTCTATATCTATGATCAGGTGTTACTGTTGGACTCTAACAGCTAGTATTGGGGCCTTGCACTTTCTTGCTGTGAGGCCCCTGGAAAGGAAACCTGTGGTGGGCCCTGCTCTCAGGGCAGTGGAACTCCGGATGCTCAAGTGTTTACCCCCTACATGAAAGATATCTGTGCTTATCCAGTGGAAGACTAGCAGGTATATTATTTTCAACTAAGGTGAGGCAGGATGTTTCCTGGTGTTCTGATCACAGGAATATATAAATCAGTGATTGTTATCATGCAAATGCTAAATCAGTGATTGCTATCTGTCGCAATGGCCGGGGATGCTATGTGATTTGTGCTTCTACTCCCGCTAGCCAAAACTTTTATAAAAGACTTAAACTGTGCTCAGTAAAACAGGACTTCTTCCCAGAACCCTCTGCTGTGTTGGTGTCTTTCTTTTCCTTTCTGCTACAGAGGCAAGCCTGATGCTTCTTCCCAAGTCCTTCCCTCTCCTTTCCGCCAGGATGAAGTCAGGCAAGATCCAGGTCTCCCTCATTGGTGCCAGGGCTTCTCTGGCCTGGGTCCCCCAACAGTTAGCACTAATGTTGCTCAGAGCATCATATGAGGTTCAGGGATTGAACCAAGTCAGCTGGGTGCAAGGCATGCACTGAAGCCACTGTAGTCACTCTCATCTCCTGCAATGAAGCACTTTATACACATCCAACTTCTTTTACAAATGCAGTCATCCCAATGTATTATTTATAATCATATGAGCTTGGAAACCTTGTCATGTAAAGAATTAGTTTATGTCATTGTCTATGACCAATTAGTCAGTTTTCTGTCTAAATAAATGGTCAGTATATCGCTTATATTTATTTTTTTTCGTGTAGAATCTGCAGCAGTGACTTCTATTTCATCCATGACTCTTTAACTTTATTTGAACTTTAAGTTATGCATCTTCTGCATTAGTTTGTCTTATTTATCAAGCAATTCATATAAACAGATCTAATAATTCCATTTTTTCTCATATTCCTATTCACTATTTCATTCGTTTTGCTCTAGTCCTTATTATTTACTAGCTTGTATTTTTAGCTTTAGCATCTTTTTAAATTAAAACATTAAAGTCAAAAACTCAAGTTTTTGATATGTACTTGACTCAAAATTTTTTGACAATAGATATTACTCAAACTTTAAAATTTCATTCTTAACAATCTTATCTATCACTCATTTAGTGCTTAGCAATTACACATTTTGCTCGCTATGTTTGTTGTCATAAAGGTTAGTTATTTTTTGCAAGTACCATCATTTATTGAGAATTAATTCTAAGTCAAAGCAAAATAAATTATATCCTAATGTTTCTGAAGGAGGAATATAAGCTACAATGGTCAAAATCAGGAATATTGAATTGCCATTTATACTGGAGCCCATTTTTAGTGATACTAGTACTGCCACACATTTGGATTTCTTTTAAGAAAGACATTTGTTGACAGCATAAAACTTGGCATTCTCATAAAGACAACATTGATATCTTACAGTTTCTTGACAATGACAGAGTTGAGTTAGGGTACCATTAAAAAATATCTCTGAAAGTGTTTCAACAATAATCTTATGGTTAGAATCCACATTAATACACAACTTGGTAGCTTCAGTACATTGGCATCCATGAGTTTTTTTTTTCTATTTCCTAGGTATAACTGAAACTACCTTGTGTTTTCATTTTGTTTTTTGTTTGTTTGGTCATAGTATTTGGTATTTCTCTTGGGTTATTTCTGCCTCTCTGTTACAAGGATATGGAGTGAAACATGTAGTGCCACGGACCAATCCTCGACCTCTTGCATGAAAAATATGTGCTCAATGCATTGAATTATCTCTGACCAACTAACACTATCTTAGTGTGTTGGTGTGCATTATTCAGATGAAATTAAATTATTTTTTAATTCCACTTATATTTTCTATTTTGAATAAAGAATGTATTTCTTATACACATAAGAAAAGTATTTAGTTATAAATGCTTAAAATGTATTGCCAGAAGCTACTTTTGATTGGATTATAATTTAATTATATTTGTCTATATATTATTTTAATATTTTAAACTTTATTGAGATTCAGGTTAAGACCCTAAATGCAATCTATCTAGCTTAAGTTTCTATGTATAGATGAAAACAATGCATTTTCTGCAGTTTTGGATGAAGGATTAGAAAATTGTGAGAATCAAACTAGTTGTTAGTATTTTGATATCACTAGATTTTTTATAATTAGGTATCTCCCTTGTGAAGGATGGTTTTGCATTTTTTGGGGATTAGTGTGTACTTTTCTTGAATTATATTTTATCTGATATTTGGCAATAATTCAGTTTTCTTAAGTTTATATTATAAATATTGCATTATATATAAAATATTTACTTGTTATGCAAAAACAGGTGTATTTAAAAATATCTTGACAGTAAAATACGGATATTTATTTTGTGGGGAGAGGCACACTCATTGGTGCTTGCAAGCATTCCTCATTCATTGCTCAGCAATCTCTGCCAACAGTACTGTACCCTTCGGGCTCTCAAGAGGCGCTGGTATCAAACCAGGATTACCACATCCAAAGCTTGCTTTCCAAGTCTTGGAACTATCTCCCCTGTCCTCAAGAGAGGTTCCTGAAAATAATGTAAAGTCATATTATCAGCCTTATTATCTAGAAAAACATATTAGAATATTCCAAACGGAAAAGTTAAAGAAGGGAGAAAAAATAAAAACCACACACAACAACTAGCGAGGTTGTATGTTTGAATTTATATCAATATTATATGACATTTGAATAGACAAGGAATATATTCAATTAAATGCAAATGCTTCCTCTGGGTAAGCTCAGTAATTTTTATTATTTATATTTGATTCCTCTACTGAATTGGTACATATATCTCTCTGTGTCATTTTTATTACTTACCTAAAGATTCAACTAACTTAATCACAGCACACCTCACGTAATAATTATACAAATTCATATAAAAATAAATACTTTGAAAGTGAATATTTCATACAATCACCATCCTATCTGCTATTGTTGTTATATGTTTATTTATACCTGAGTTTTAAACTCAGTAATACAGTACTTTTGTACATTAAACAATAAGTTATATTTTTACTATTTAAGAGTTGGGAGCAAAAAAATAATTTTGTATTTTTCCTCATATTAGTCATTTCTATTACATAGAAAACATTTTCATTGTTCTCTGTAGATATGAATACTTCTTTGGTATAATTGCCTCTATTTTAATAACTCATTTAAGTACTTTTAATAGTTTAGATATTCTGGCAACAAATTCTACTTCTGTATATCTTAAAAAGTTTTTGTTCAAGGGCAAGAGTGTTTGTACAAAGGCTAAGAGACTTGCTTTGCATTTGGCCAAATCTGGTTCAATTCCAGAAATTCATATGATTGCACAAACACCACCAGGAGCAATCCCCGAGTACTGCTGAGTATAGCACAGACACCTAAAGAAGACAAAACCAAATGTCTTTTTTTTCACCTTGATTGGAAAGTTTTTTTAACTGAATGTTGAATTCTATAGTGATAATATTTTCAGCAGTGTAAATGTATAATTATTTATTCAGTTACTTTGTGTTATATGTTGGTGGAAAATTGACCATAACATACTATTCTTTTCTTTTATCTACTTTATTCCTCTGCTGTTTTGATAGTATATCAGACAAGATTTTCTTTGAAATTATCATATTTAAAATTGCTAACCTTCTGGAATTGATATTTATTTTATATATTACTTATTTAAAATTAATTTTTCACATCATAGTTATGCCTTATCTCCTTTTTCCTTCAGAGATTACAAGTTCACATATTTTAAATACTTAATGTCTTGGAGGTTACTGATAGTCTCTTTGTTTTCCTGTCAATCTTTCATTTTGCTCACAGTGATATTTTTATTGATGTCTCTTAAATTTTGCTTACTCTGTCATCCATTGTTTACACAGTATGATGCTTATATAAATGTTTTATACATGATGTTTCTTTTTAAATTATACTATTTAATTAAAAATGATATTTTAGGGGGCCAGAATGATGGTACAGTTTTTTTTTTTGATGGTACAGATTTTAAGGTATTTTTCTTGCCCACATCCAATCCCAAGCATAGCACACATGGTTCCTTAAGCACCACCAGGTACAATTCCTTAGTGCTGAGCGGGAGTAACATCTGAGCATTGATGCCAGGTGTGACACAATATATATATATACATATATCCAGTAGATATATAGTATAGATATATAGTATATATCTACTGGATATATATAACATATATATATAACATATATATCCAGCTATATATATAACTGGATATATATAACAGTTATATATATATATATATAACATATATATAACATATATATATATCCAGTAGATATATACTATATATCTATACTATATATCTACTGGGTATATATTTATATATACATATGATATCTACTATTTATCCACTGATAATCTCAAGTTGTTCACGAATTTGGCAACCCCTTTTCTAAGAACACATATTTATAACGATTGTCTGCTTTAAACTATTTGGGGGAGATAAAAGGCATAGCTCCACAACTAATCTAGCAAGACATCAAGCTGCTGAATCATCCCAGGTAGATCGATCTCTGGTCTGAAAAATTCTAAGACCTTCTTGTAATGGGGGGGTAGACAGATGTGATACATTATCAATATTTCATAGGCCAGAATAAGCACAGAAATATTGATGGGAAAGTTGTATAACAGTACAACAAACTCAATTGGCAAAAAGAAAAGTATATATATAAAAAGCTCAGCCAGTGCTACCCAACCCAAATCCTCAGACAACGATTTTATGTAACATCATTTTGAAATACAATGATTATCACAAGTTTACTTGTATTGATCTGTTTTCTGATAAATTTCATTTGCCATTTAATTGTAGCAAGTAATATAAAGCGAATTATTTCTGCCTGCTAGGTCCCAGACTTTGGAGTAGGTGGGGAATGGGGCAGTGTTGGAGGGAAGATCACAAAGGTAGTGAGATTGGTGTTGGAGCATTGAATGCCAGAATGCCTGAAAAAACTGTATTATGAACTTTTTAAATCATGGTTTTAAAATAAAAAAATAATAAAATAAAATAAAAAAATATTAAGACATACCAAAATTCAAAGACTTTTTGAAGAACTAACTTCATGATGTATGTGATCACAAGTTCTTTCCACTGCATTTTTCTTTTTATTATACATTCTGTTTCAGGGTGGCAAAATGGATTAAAAAACTGAATCCAATATTCTGCTGCCTACAAGAAACACATCTAAATAATCAGAGCAAACACAGACTCAAAGTCAAAGGCTGGAAGAACATTCTCCATGCAAATAACTCCTCCAAAAGGCGGGTGTTGCCATACACATATCTGACAATATAGACTTCAGGCTGAAAATGGTTAAAAGGGACAATGAAGGCCATTTCTTAATAATTAAGGGGTATGTATACCAGGAAGAAATCACACTACTAAACATATATGTGCCAAACGGGGGGCCAGCAAAATACTTAAAACGACTATTAATAGACCTCAAGGAAGACATTACAGTAGCAAATAGTAGGCGGAGACTTCAACACTGACTTATCGACTATGGATAGATCAACAAGACTGAAACTCCAATACCTGTATAAGCCTATCACCATCAAGGAAATTGAAACAGTAATTAAAAGTCCACCCAAACACAAAAGCACAGGTCCAGATGGGTTCACTAGCAAATTCTACCAAACCTCTAAGGAGGACCTACTGCCTATCTTATTCAAGCTCTTCCAGGAAATAGAAGAAACAGAAACACTCCCAAACAGCTTATAGGAGGCACACATCACTCTGATACCCAAAGCAGGGAGAGACAACACAAGAAGGAAAATTACAGACCAATCTCCTTGATGAACACAGATGCTAAGATCTTCAACAAAATACTAGGAAACAGAATCCAAAGACTCATCAAAAAGATCATACATCATGACCAAGTAGGATTCATCCCAGGAATGCAAGGATGGTTCAACATTCACAAATCAATCAACATAATACATCATATCAATAAGAAAAAATAAAAACCATATGATCCTATCAATAGATGCAGACAAAGCATTTGACAATATCCAGCAACCATTCATGGTTAAAACCCTCCAGAAAATGGGAATTGAAGGAAGCTTCCTAAAGATAGTCAAAGCCATCTACCAACAGCCCACAGCGAGTATCATTCTCAATGGGGGAAAATTGAAAGCCTTCCCTTAAGATCAGGAACACGACAAGGTTGCCCTTTCTCACCTCTTTTATTCAATATAGTACTGGAAGTACTGGCCATAGCAATCAGAAGAAAAAGGACATTAAGGTATCCAGATAGGCAAGGAAGAAATCAAGCTATCATTATTTGCAGATGACATGATATTATACTTAGAGAACCCCAAAAACTCTTAGAAACAATAGATATGTATAGTAGAGTGGTAGGGTACAAAATCAATACCCAAAAGTCGGTGTCTTTCCTATATACAAACAAAAGAGAAGAAAGGGATATTAAGAAATGGATTCCATTCAAAATTGTACCACAGAAAATCAAATACCTAGGAATCAGCTTAACCAAGTGTGTAAAGGACCTATAAAAAAAAACTACAACACTACTTCAAGAAGTAAAAAGAGGACACGAGGAAATGGAAACACATTCCCTTCTCATAGATGGGGGAGAATTAACATTGTCAAGATGGTAATACTCCCTAGAGCTTTGTACAGATTCAATGCGGTTCCTATAAGGATACACATGACATTCTTTAAATAAATTGACCAAACACTCCTGAAATTTGTATGAAATAATAAACCCCCACGGATAGCTAAAGCAATTCTTGGGAAAAAGAAGATGGGAGGCATCACCTTTCCCAACCTCAAACTGTACTACAAAGTAGCAGTAATTAAACAGTGTGGTATTGGAATAAAAACAGAACTGTGGACCTATGGAATAGAGTTGAGTGTACTGACACCCACCCTCAAATACAGGATCAGTGAATCTTTGATAAAAGTGCAAAGAGTCCAAACTGGAGTAAGGATAGCCTCTTCAACAAGTGGTTCTGAGAAAACTGGACAGCTACATGTAAAAAAATGAATTTGGACCTGTGTCTAACACATTGCACAAAATCAGATGAAAATAGATTAAAGATCTCAATATCAGACCTGAATCCATAGAGTACATTGAAGAAAATATAGGAAAAACCCTCCACTACATTGAAGCTAAAGACATCTTCAAAGGTGAAACACTATTAACAAAGCACCTAGAAGAAAATATAAACATATGGGACTACATGAAACTAAAGAGCTTCTGCACCTTGAAAGAAACAGTGACCAAGATAGAAAGACAGTCCACAGAATGGGAAAGAATATTCACCCAATACCCATCTGATAAGGGGTTAATATCCAGGATATATCAGACACTGGTATAGCTATATAAGAAGAAACAGCCAACCCCATTAAAAAATGAGGAGAAGAGATGAACAGAAACTTTGACAAGGAAGAAATTCGAATGGCCTAAAGGCATATGAAAAAGTGCTCATGATCACTAATCATCAGAGAGATGCAAATCAAAACAACAATCAGATATCACCTCACACCACAGAGACTGGCCCATATTCAAAAGGGTAAAAGCAAGAAGTGCTGGCGTGGATGTGGGGAAAGGGGGACTCTCATACATTGTTGGTGGGAATTTCAACTTGTACAACCTTTCTGGAAAACAATATGGACATTCCTCCAAAGACTAGAAATTGAGCTCCCTTTTGACTCAGACATACCACTCCTGGGAATATACCCTGGTAAGCCAAAATCACACAGTGGAAACACAATCCGCACTTATATTTTCATAGCAGCACTATTCACAATAGCCAGAACCTGGAAACAACCAGTATGCCCTAGAACTGATGACTGGATAAAGAAACAGTGGTACATCTACATGATGGAATACTATACAGCTGTTAGGAAAAATGAAGTTATGAAATTTGCCTATAAATGGATGGACATGGAGAGGATCCACGTTGAGTGAAATTACTCAGAAGAAAAAGACATATATAGAATGACTGAATTTATTTGCATGACATATATAATATATATATATGTCATGCAAATAAATATATCATCATTGTATCATTGTCTTCCCGTTCATCATCGATTTGCTCGAGCGGGCCCCAGAAACATCTTCATATGTCCTGTCTCATGCTAGTAGAGCCCAAGGGCATCTGCTTGCTCCAGAAACATAAAGAGCTTCCAATCCATTCTGGAATGAGGTCTATAATTGTTACTGGTATTTGGCATATCAAATACAACACGGGTAGCTTGCCAGGCTCTGCCGTGCAGGTGCATACTGTTGTAGTCATCTCTAAGTCCAGAATTTATTGATGAACCGTGATGCCGCAAGCGGCTGTGCAAAGCCGGGCTGTGATAGGCTGGTCTAGGTAAGGCACTGGGAGAAATTACCTGAGGGTATTTGTCCCTGATGGCTTTGTGTTCAAATGGGAGGTCTGGGTTGCAGGGATATAAAACTAGGCTGCTTCCCTCTCGCACTCCCCCTTTCTGTTGGCACCTCTTTTACTGTCTTCTTTCTTCACGTGGTGGCCGCCATCGCCATCTTGGCCTACAAAATATATACATATATATAATGATTTCTGCCCAGTGCTCTGAATGTCAAAGTGAAGAAATATATACATATATATAATATATATCTATATATCTATATATATATCATATATATATATATTATGATTCCAAAATCCAATGTCAGGAGAAAGGTGGATCAGGAGGTCTTGTCAAAGGTGGAAATTACTACAAACATGTGAGAGTCAGAGGTTAGGTAAGACAGAGAACGGAAAAATGTGCTAATAATTGTTGAAAGGGCTAATACCAACCTAGAACTGAGCATTAAATACAGGCAAAACATACACATGATTACCTCTAAGTGTATGTATTACAATCTGCAATATGTAAGAGAAGGAAGAGAGAAAGAGAGAGAGAGGGAGAAAGAGAAAAGAGATAAAGAACCTTCCATAGAGACAGGCTAGGGAGGGGGAGGGGAATCGGGACATTGTTGGTGGGAAATGGGCACTGGTGGAGGGATGGGTGCTGGAACACTGTGTGACCGAAACCCCCCAAACATGAACAATTTTGTAATTGTATATTTCACAGTGATATAATAAAACATCATTAATAATAAAAAATAATGAATAGCTTAATAACATTGTATTGTTTTGTATTATATTGTATTGTATTGTATACTGTGCTTCCTTTCATTATCAATGAAAATTTAATTTTGACACAATAGCATTTTAACTTTTTTTTTCTTTTTGGGTCACACAGGATGATGCTCAGGGCTTATTCCTGCTTCTGCAGTCAGGAATTACTCCAGGCAGTGTTCCCAGAACGTGTCAGCAGCATATGAGTTAAACATTCCCCCCACTGATGGTACGCAATGTGCACTTGTGAAGGGATGGGTGCTGGAACACTGTATGACTGAAACCCAATCATGAATATTTTTGTAATTGTGTATCTCACAGTGATATAATAAAATAAAAACAAAAAATTTAAAACATAAATAAATAATACAGAGCTTTTCAGACATAGAAGTGAAAGAAAATTATTACTAGTAAACCAATCTTGAAATATCTACTTAGATGCAGCAATACACCAAAATATGGTGGAATCTTGGGTCAGGAATGGACAAGCTACACAATTACTTTCAAAAAGATCATGAGGCCACTGAATCTTCTCAGGTCGACTGGTTCATACTTTAGCACACTGGCGCCTATTTGGAAGTGGGCAAATTCCCTTTCTGCCATGAGGCACAGTAGCCCAAAGCCATACCAAACACCCTCCAAGATAGAAATGGCACAGCTCCACAACTAAACCTCATCAAACTGACAAGCCACCAAATGTTCCAGATCTATAACTTCTGGATGTATACCTTAAAATTTCATAGTTCTCCAGCCCAGTAATTTCACAGAAAATCTGATGGCATAGAAGATCACCAAGCTCAATGAGCCTAAACAATTACATATAAGGCTTAACTAGTTCAAACCAGCACAGCGGATCCTAAGACAATGACTTTAGAAACATCACTGTGAAATATAATAATATGACAAATTGAAACTTATAGATATGTTTTGATAATTCCATATGACTTTTGGGCTGTAAACAAACAATATGAAGTGAACTTATTTGTGCCTACAAAGGGCAATACTGTTGGCAGGATGGTGGTGGGACTGGTGTTGGAACATCTAATGTTTGAATTAAATGTATTATTAGTAACTTGGTAAATCATGGTGCTATATAAAAAACTTCAATTGCAATCCACAATGTGTAAGAGAAGGAATAGAGAAAGAGAGAGAAAGAGAGAGAGAGAAAAAGAAAGAGAAAAAAGATAAAGGACCAGCCATAGAGGTAGACTAGGGGAGGGGGGAGGGAATCGGGGACATTGGTGGTGGGAAATGGGCACTGGTGGAGGGATGGGTGCTGGAACACTGTATGACTGAAACCCAAACATGAACATCTTTGTAATTGTATATCTCATGGTGGTAAATATATATTTACCCAACTCTGACCATGCTCATAATTATAAATAATTATAGAAATTAAATAGAGTTTCTGATAGGGTTAGAAATGACCATATTAACTAAATTGGAAGTTATTTCTTTATGCGAGGGTAGTTATATCTTTATGTAGACATCCATTGAGGTTGTATACATGTAGTAGACATGATTTGTAGTAGACAGCATATAAATATGATAATTTATAATATCATATTATAAGTCAATGATGCAAATTCTGAAGTAAAATTATTGGCCTGTCAGTTCTTCTAAGGAAACAATGGGTTATTTCTAGAAGAAAAGGCATATTAAGTGTGCAGAGTATTGATCCTGAAATGTCACTCCCTAGATATAGTTTATAACTAAATGAATAGATAGCTGATCAAGAAGTCAGGACTCTCGTATAATATTAATGGTAATAATTTTAATGAGACTGCATGAAAAGCAATTTTAAGGTGATAATAGTACTAGAAAACTTACTATATGCTAGCTAAACCATCAGAAAAAATCTATATAATATTGCTTCAACATTCAGAAAGAATCTCTATATATAATATTGCTGTAAGAGCTACCAGAAGTTTATAGTTTTGCAGAAAAAGGGATAAGTTTAGCACACTGATGCTGTTGGCAGTTACTACCAACAACTCACACTTGAATGTGATTTAATTAACACAAATTGCAGGGCCGGTGTCAAAGTGTTAATATCTATAAGAGTTTGAACTAAGGTGGTGAATCTAGAATAAAACAAGGAATTATTTCAGCGATAGAACATCTGCATCCTTTTGGAAATCCAAAGGATAAAAGTATCATTGCCATTTAAATAGACACTAGGATAAGTATTTTAGCTAGCATACTTAACAGGGGCATTTAAAATGTGTATTTAGAACCATAGAGAACTTTCAATGAGAACTTTCTTCATTATGCATAAACAATTTGCCAGTAGCACCTTAGTTCAGATTTATATGTAAAAAGAAACATTTGATAAATCTTTGTAATGATAGAAAGCCTCTTCAAAATATATATACATGATGTTTTAGTTTTTGTTTTATATTCAGTCTTAGATCTCTAAATTAACAGAAAAGCAGTACCTCTCTTTTGAAAGTCCCCAGAGACATTTTACATACTAAGCCAGTTAAGAAGAAAAATTTTCATTAATGTCAATAGACACAAGCAAGTTGGATACCAGATGTAGGTAATCCAAAGGAATTCTAACTTCCAACAACGATATTAATTATGACCAGCTGTGCATCTGCCTATGTTAATCCATCACAACACAACCTGATATTTACTTTCTCTGCAACCACAGGGATTTAAAAGGAATGTGAAAGGCAATTAAGACCTGTGAAGTAATCTAGAATTTTCCAGAATTTAAATGTATTCCTTTAATTGTTTAGAAGGTCAACTTTTTACATTTAACATCATCTTTTGTAAGACTTGGAAATTAGCATATTTGAGATATGTTAACTATTACTAAAATAAATAACAAAGTACTTAGTATTATTCTGTTTACTTTGTGTTATTTAGTGTTGACTCTATTTTGAACAAAGCCTATTAAAGATTCCTAGTCTGTCATTTTTAAAAAATTTGTTTATTTAGGCAGTGTGATTTATAATACTGTTATAGTAATGTGCATGGCCTACATTGTTCAATGTATTTTATTTCCTATCATCTGGTATTATTGACAATGATGATACCTAATTGAAGCTAGAGTAGTCATTTGCTGCCAAAAATGATTTAGGAAAATAGTTTTCTGTAGAGAGCATTTGTGAATACAATCCTGAATCATTTGCTTAGATTTAGAGACATAACCAGCTGGGCAGTTTTCCATTTTAATGATCTTGTACTTTTACACAATGATATGTTATCACATATTAATAAAACATAAGCATCTATATATGAGTAAAGCACTGTAAATGATCCTCTTCTAACACAAGTAAGATTTATGACAATCCTATTAAAATAGGGGAGAGGTCAAGCACACAGACCAAAACCCCACTGACCCTAGAGTCAGAGAGATAATACAGGTGTTACGGCACCATGTGGCCGTAACACAGTTCAATCTCTGGCATCACAAATGGTCATCTGAGCACTGGTGGGAGTGACCCTGACCACAGTGCCAGAAGTAAGTCCTAAGCACTGCTAGAAGTGGCCTCTAAACAATAAAGAAAAATATGAAAAAAAATCCCTGCTAACCCATACTGTTATCTTCTGTAGATACTGTAGTGTGTGTGTGTGTGTGTGTGTGTTTAGTCAGCTAGAATGAAGTTAAGTATATTTCTTGATAGAAAACAGAGCACTATAACACTTCCCACTAGGTACTGTTTATAATTATTAATGTTTCTTATTAAATCCAAAACTGAAGGACAGAGCTCTGTGCTAATTAAAGGAGATTCTTACGGTTGACCATATCCTGACAAGATCATTTTCTATAAGTGTTGATAAGAAACAAAGTTAAATCCTGAACTAAACACCTAGGTTCTTGTCATATTCAAGTTGAATTTGTTTTTGAAAACAAAACATGGAAGCTTTACACATGCAAATCTTGTTCTTTTTTTTTGTTGCTTTTTTATGTTTATAAAAGAGTGTATGTCGATCACTCCTTTTTTAAAAGAAATTCAGCAATAATAATTGTTATTCCCAAAACGATTGTTTTGGAAAACTAACTTATAGAAATGTATCTCATGGGAGTAAGATATATGTTTCTTTAGAAAATAGTAATACATTGAAGTAATGCACAAAGTAGTATTAATTACCATCTGTAGATCACCAGTTATTAAGTAACATAAAGCTTTTGTATATTGGCATAATAATCATTCTATATGGGCAAGATAATTCTGAGAAAGCAGTCATAATTTAGGTGAAACCTCATAAAGTTGGCATATCTAGGTTAAAAATTACTTAGTGTTGGTTAGTTAAATTTGTTTAACATAAAGCTATTTTCCTATAGACTCTAGAGTACTAAACAAAATATGGAAGTTTTGCACATACAAATCTTGTTTTTTTTTTGGGGGTCACACCTAGCAATACTCAGGGGTTACTCCTGGCTGTGCACTTAGGGAATTATTCCTGGCGGTGCTCAGGGGGACAATACGGGATGCCGAGATCAAATCATGGTAGGCTGGGTGCAAGGCGATCGCTCTACCCTCTGTACTATCACTCCAGCTCCCCTTTTGGGGGTCACACCCAGCAATGCTCAGGGGCTACTCCTGGCTCTGCACTCAGGAATTACTCTAGGTAGTTCTGGGAGATCTAACCCAGGCCAGCCACATGCATGCAAGGCAAACGCCTACCCACTGTGCTGTTGCTTCGCCCTTGGCACATACAAATGTTAAGGAAAATTAACAAGCTACCATCTTTGTGATTTTGGGAATGTAAATAGTCTATTGAAACTTCATGTCTTTATCCAAAAGTTGAAGAAACAGATACTTCCCTTTATACGTTGGTTCTGTGAATTCAAAATAAATTACAAGAAAAACCAATCACTTTGCACTGTCTTTTCAGTATACAGTTGCTACTATTAACCCATGGAGTTCATTTCTGATTTTTTCTTGGTAGTTCATTTCTAAGTCTGGCATTATACAGTCGTAAGATGTCTGTAGAGGGAGGAAATAAATTAGTAGCTGCCTTAGGGCTTGGGAAATTTGAAAAGAGATTTAAACTGATCATCGATGCATTCCTCTTACGGTGATAACAGATTCTAAGATTATATGTGGCTGTAATTACACAAATCTGTTAACATAATAAAATTCATTAAATCGTGTACCTGAAAATGTGTACATTTTATAGTATCTGAATTACATCTCAATGAAACTGTTCTTAAAATTTATGATAAAAAAAGCTACACACTCAGAGAAAGTAAGAGTTTGATGCTGTTTGTAGGAACATGTTCAGATTGGTCTTTAATAAGATTCATTTACAGGCTTTAAAGAAATAAACTTTTTAGTACTTCTTGAATTAAGCAGTTTAGCATGAGAAAGTCATCACAAAGCATTATTCCTAATTGGCTATTTCTGGTACTAGCCACAGGGGAATGTTTGCTGTTCCTTTCTACTCTGCATCTGGCAAGCATCTAATTTCTGTATAACAAATGTCATGAAGTAAAGATTTATTTTAGGATTTAATTCAGAGTGGAAGAAAAAATTACAACTGACAGACTGTTTAGTTTTCTTTCTTAGGCCTCCTAGTGTTTAGTGCTATATGAATAAGAATATGTCCTGCAACAATTTCTCATTCCAATTTCACAAGTGCAGTGTGAATCGGACTTGGAAAACAGCACAGCTTGGACAATCAATGTTCAATCACCACACATAGATAATCTGGGCAATGTAAAAAGCAAGCCAGGGATGCCTAAATAGAGAACATAATAATAACTTGCCCATATTGATCAAATTACATTTTCCTCTCTTAATGGTTAGACATTACAGAGACACAATTTGGAAATGCCTTTGGGTCTTATTTAATCCCTATGTAGAAACCAAGCATTTGCTAATAGAAGGTCAGATTCTTAGACAAAGAACTTTATATACAAAACTTTACGGGATGACTTTGTCTACCTCAAATTGTTATGTGATCTCTGTGTTTCACTTTGTCCTTAATAAATACAGGGAATTTAGATTAAAAATGTATATTTGTATGCTGTTACTCGGTTTTGCTCTACCAGCTATACTACTTATAAGGAAAATTATCATTCACTCTAGATCTTGTTTCATCTTCACTTTTACGTCCCCATTTTTTGCTTAAATGTGTGTGTTTTATTTTGATTTTCAATGAACAACTCTTATGAGTCATTTCCAATTACATAGAAAATCTTAGATACTAGAATTCATTCAGACTACCAACAGTAACGAAATAGACTCCTATTCCATCTGGAGTAGATGAAATAAAAAAATGTCAACTTAATATCATTTTATGAATAGGCAATGCTTTTCCTTTAGTATTTTTCCAATCTATTTCTAATTTCCAGTCACTCAACACCCTTATGCTGACTTCTAGGTAACCTAATAAGAACATGACACAAATACAAATAACTTTCTGCCATTCAGCACAATACTATGGATTTTTTTAGTATTTTTCCTTCCATCAATAATTGTCTCTTTTGTATATATTACATAAAGTAGAGCTCTATTTTATGGCTAGCCTTAAAAACTAATTTATGTGAGGGATTAGTGATTGGATGTATGTTATGTTTTGCCCTTTCCAGGAATATTTTTTATATTTTAGTGGTAAGTTTTAATCTCTACTGTCATAGATATTTTAGGAATATCTTTTAATAGCCTCAAAAAATATTACATAGATAATGGCTATATGATATATATGTACTGATATAAACATATGTGTGTTGTTACATTAAGCAAGTGCCAAGAAAAGGGCATTGCAATCAACAGTGATAAAAGATATGCTACAAGACCTAGAAATAGTAAGTTTTAAGTAATGATAATTTCCTATAATCCACTGAAAATCACTTGATCACTTGAATACCGTTATTCATCGATTTGCTTGAGCAGGCACCAGTAACATTTCCATAAACATTTCTTTTTACTGAATTTGGCATCCACTGAAAATAATAATACAAAAAGAAGAAATTGATAATACTAAAATTAAAAATTAAACATAATAAAAAGGTAAAATCACTTGTATCACTTGTCTTCCCATTGTTCATCCATTTGCTCGAGCGGGTGTCAGCAACATCTCCATCTGTCTCTGTTCACGTACTAGGATAGTCCAAGGGCCTCTCCTCGCTCCAGGAACATGAAGAACCTCAAACCATTCCTTCAGGTCATGGGAATGAGGTCTATATTATTACTGGTTTTAGCATATAAAATACTACATGCGTAATATGCCAGGGCTCTGCTGTGTGGGCATCAAAAGTTTTTCCATTTGCTGAAGTACTGTGGCCATTTTGCGGCCGTGCAAAACAGGGAGAGCCAGTAGCAGCTCCATCTGTGTCTATGAAATCGACTTCTCTCTAAGGTGAGGTTCTGACAAGCTGGGCTTGAGATTGGCTTCTCTCTTGGGTGGAGCTCTGACAAGCTGTGGAATCTTGACGTTGAAAATGGCTGCAGTCATGGTGTGGGGGTTTCTCTGGCTTCTCAGGCTATTGGGGTGGCGAGCTCGGGATGGTGGATTCAGGATCCTTCCTCCTGGATGTCTCATGATCAGCCGAGCATGGGGAGAGTCAGTAGCAGCTCCATCTGTGTCTATGAAAGAGGCTTCTCTGTAGAGTGAGTTCTGAGGAGCTGGGCTTGAGATTGGCTTCTTTGTCTTCTCTCTTGGGTGGAGCTCTGATGAGCTGTGGAATTCAGACATTGAAAATGGCTGCCGTCATGGTGTAGGGGTTCCTCTGACTTCTCCAAGACTCTATTTGGGTGGTAAAATATAATATTGAAATAGGAAGTTTTTTTTATATAGGATGTTTTAAGTAATGATAATTTCTTATATAATACACTGAAAATAATAATACTAAAGAAAGAAATTAAAATCAGTGGCCTTTTCAATCACAGTCATTTTGAATAAAACTAAGCATGATCAGTAGGATTTATAAATTAAACATGTACAAAAAATATTAAGGAGCACATTACTCAACATTATGAAACTTTAGATATATAATTTATACATTTAATGTTTTGAAAAAATTTCCCTCCTCTCGTTTATGCAACTATGACATAAATATGCTGGTCTCGAAGGCTAAAGTCACCAGGCTTCTATGGAGATGGAGCTGGGGTCCGTTTCCCTACCTCTGTCCTGTTCAGGAGGCCCAGTGGACCCACCCATGAACTGATCCCAGGCTGTCAGCCATGAATCAGAGACACAGATCCTCTGGGCAGAGCTGCTACTGTCTCTCCCTGTTGTGCATGCCCCTTGCGCCACGCAGTACATCAGTAAATGCAAAAACTAAGAGTGCCTGCACAGCAAAGCCTGCCAAGCTATCCATGTCATTTGATATGCCATAAACAGTAATAATAATAATAGACCTCATTCCCAACACCTGAACGAATTGTTTGAAGCTCTTCATGCTCCTGGAGCAAGCACAGGCTATTAGGCTATACTAGCACACAACAGGGACAAATGAAGATGTTACTGGAACCTGCTCAAGCAAATTGATGAACAACGGGAAGACAAGTGATATAAGTGATACAAGTGATGACATAAATATAACATGGACCCATTCTCCATCTTGGCCGTTGCTCACATCTCTACTTAAGATGTTTATTCTCAGCACCCATCCCGCCACCAGTGCCCATCTCCCACCACCAACGCCCCGGTTCCCTCCCCCTCCCCCAGCCCTCCTCCATGGCAGGTCTTTATTTCTTTGCATTTCTCTCTCTTTCTCTTTTCCTTCCTCTAGACTATGGATTACAGAGCATACATTAAAGGGTTGTCATGTGTATCTTTTTGCCTCTATTTAATGCTCAGTTCTAGGTTGGCATTAGTACCCTGGACAATTGTTAGCACACTGTTCCATTTTCTGTCTTACCTAGCCTCTGACTCCCACACGTCAAACACAAATTTTAACTGGCTTTATTGAATGCCACCAAAACTAACAAAAAAATTTCTTAAAAGCCATCAGAAATTTAAGATAAAGATCACTTACCTAAGTTAAACTTGATAGAGGGCTGTAGCGTTTATACAGCAGTGAGCTTGCCTTGCACACAGTCACTCCATGTTCAACATTTGTTTAGTCTCTGGACCAGTCAAGATTGGTCCCTGAGAGCAGAGTCAGGGGGTAAGTCCCGAGCACTCCCATTCATTAGGATGTCTCCTTCTTTTGGTAATCATTTCTTATACCATGCAGAAGATTCTAACTCTGCTATAACCCCATTTAAATTTTTTTGCTATTTTAACTTTGCTGTATCCCCCAGAAAAAATAAGCATTGCAAAAAACTTAAAATATATATATAAATTTAACTTTTTCAATAATGAAAATGTAAACATATAAAAAGCAAGACTAATAGTTAAATTGATAAATTAATATAGTCAACTTAAAGGTAATTTTTGGCCTCAAAAGTCTCATTAGTACCTACTTCACATTTTTGTCTCTTTTGATAACTCTGCAGTAATAATTATTAGTAAGTTTTAATTCATTCCATGTTTTAAATTTATTCAATATGAAATTCACATGGATAGAAATTGATACAGAATAAGGTGGTTTGAATTTTGGAAACCCAGGATGCCGATGGCCTTTCGTGCATATTTTAAATTCTATGTGATTGAATTCTGTAATAAGCATCCTTAAAATGTGTGTGAGAAACTTTAATTTTTGCTTTGTTATTTGGGCCAAACCTGTCAAGATACAGGTGTAACTCCTGGCTTTGCACTCAGGAAATAATCGTGGATGTGTGCCAGGACTATGTGCCATGCCAGGAATTAAAACCAATTCTGCCCTACAAGGCAAACACCCATACCTGCTGCACTATTTCTCCTGTCCCCAAGTCTCAAAAACCATTAGAAAACCCACACTGTGGGGAAAACTGAAGAAATGACTCCAGGAATTCATATGATGCAGTGTAAGGTAGAAAATTCTTAAATATAAATGAACGTGTACTTTTAAGAATTTTTCCCTAGTTTTAATGAATTTGTGAATATGTCTAACTTGCATTTCTTTAAAGAAGTGTTGATAAAACTAAGGTGTCCAACTTGGAAAAAGACTCTTATAAAGGAAGACAGTCCAATTTTTTGTTCATCTGTTTTTATTTTTCCTTGCAATTGTATAACCACTGTATATATAATATTTATATATTATATAATTATATATTATATAATAATATATAATATTGAATATATATGTGGATATATATGGAGATATATATATATATATATATATATTACAGAGTAAAAAGAATCATGCTACACTAACTTCAATAGATGAACCAGGACTTGTCAAATTGGCTAAAGAAATAGAGAATGTAGTTTAAGAATAAAAGAATGCATCTAGTTATAAGCGATTTTGGAGCTTCAAATTGAATGCTAGAAAGCACACCTAATAAAATGGTTTTTTTTTTGGAAGTTCTAAAACTGGGTGAGATGAAAAGGTAAATCATTTAGACTCAAGACATTATCAACGACAATATGCTATATATTACCTTTCTCTGTGAAATAAAAACTGGTAACTATAATAGCAATAGTTATTACTGCTAACACTTTTTGCAGGAAGGAATTACACTTGTTTAGAATCAGTGGGTAAGGCACTGGAAATAACCATTTTGCATGTATCCTATTGATTAATTCTTATTCTGGTCTATGAGTTGGATATAATTTTACCTATAATTTACAGATGATGAAACTAGAATAGATGCTTCAGTCACTTGCCTAACTCCATACGGCTTGGAATGTTTAAATCAGTTTTCAAAAACAGTAGATGTTAATGTATTGGATATACCAGTAATCCAAATTACTGTAATTCACATGTGACCTCACTACCTTATTCTCTCAAAAACCCTTTTTAACCTCTAAGTATGTCTTTTCTTCAAAACTTCAGTGATCCTAGTAACATCTAATAACATTATCATTGAGCATTTTTCTCATTGATGTTTCATTTTGAAATGGAGAAGAAGCTTCTCCAGTTTGTATCAGAAGAAACTAGACAAATACATATATAATGATATTTACTTAAAGTCACTGTAATAGGCTGTAAGGGAATATTATGATAAAATCATAACACATGATATTTTTCTCTGGCTTTATGGAGTTTGCAGACTCCATAAAGGGTACAATGTACATTTTCATGAGAAAACTCAGCATGATAATGCTGTGGGTCTGGCGTGGTCTCTCTTCCGGGTAGCCGGAATGGAGGTGGAGGGAAAGGGTGGAGGACCCCAAATCCCCGCCTCCAAGTCTGGCCAGCGTGGCCCCTCCCCCACACATGTGAGAGAACCCTTGGAGCAATGTTGGACTTAGCCAGGGGCTGGCCGAGCCTTACCAGGAGGTCAGCTCCATGGGTTGCTTCCTCATGGGGCCTAGCAGCGCAGCTGTGGGTCTAGAGTGGATGGGTCTGGATCTCTTTTCGGGGTTGCTGATGGAGCTGTGGGTCTGGCTCTTCCTGTCCCTGGAGCAAAGCAGATGCCCTTGGGCTACACTTGCTTGTGACAGGATGTATGGAGATGTCACTGCTGCCTGCTCTAGCAAATCGGATGAACAACGGGAAGACAAGTGACAAGTGACAAGAAATCCTTATTCAAATGGCACAAGTTAAATGCTGCTGGTATCACATATGTGTAGATGAGTAAACTGGGCTCAACAACTATGAGTGTTATTTTTTCCACATGTAAGAACTTTATAGGATTTTTAATTTTTTATAGCACTGTGAGGTATACAATTACAAAGATGTTCATGTTTGGGTTTCAGTCATACAGCGTTCCAGCCCCCATCCCTCCACCAGTGCCCACTTCCCACCACCAATGTGGCCTGACTCCCTCTCTCCCCCATTCTGCCTCTATGGCAGGCACCTTGTCTTTTTCTCTCCTTTCCTCTCTCTCTCTCTGTATCTTTCTTTCTTTTCCTTCTCTTACATATTGTGCCTTACACATTACATTTTAGAGGTTATCGTATATCCCTTTGCCTATATTCAATGCTTAGTTCTAGGCTGCTATTATCATTTCCAATGGTTATTAGCACACCGCGCCTTGTCTGTCTACCAAACCTCTGCCTATCACACACTTGCAGTAGATTCCACCCACTGACAAGATCTCCTGATCCATGTCTTGCCTGGCCTTGGATATTGGTGTCATTCTGTTTTTTATATCCCGAAAATAAATGCAGTCATTCTATATCTGTCCTTTTCCTTCTGTCTACTTTCACTCATCATGACCTCTCCATGTCCATGCATTTATAGGCAAATTCATGACTTTATTTTCCCTAACAGCGGCATAGTATTCCATTGTGTAGATGTACCACAGTTTCTTAATCCATTAGTCTGTTCTTGGGCACTCTGGTTGTTTCCAGATTCTGGCTATTGTGAAAAGTGCTGCTATGAACAACTATGAGTGTTTTGGTCAGAAGTACCCAACTACTAGGAAACAGAATAAGACCTAAAACTCAGACTATTATACATCAGAAACTTAGCTCTTCACCAAGAAATGACAGTGATCCTCATAAAAAAATTACTACATAAATTTGAGAGTAAATATTTGGTAGTAATAGTGGGAGATAAAATAAATGTTCCCTAGGCTCAAAATGATATACACTTATTATGGCATGAGATTTAATTATTATTTAAAGATCGAATGTACTTTGGAGTTACAAATGTATTGTATTAAAATGGAAACTTGTAAAATAGAAACATTAGAATATAAGCATTTGTATCACAAAGATTTGTTTCTCAAAACCTCATCATAGTTATTTGAATAGCAGACTTCCTTATGTGCCAAAAATGACTGGATTTATCTCATACATGAATCAAAGAAAGAATTGAATGTATGCAACATTTCTATAATATGGTTCTTTTATAAAACAGAATATAAATTTACCAAATTTTATACGCAAACTCTGAGATATCTTAAACAAAGACAGATTAAAATCAACAATAGTGACTCATCACTATGACCAATTTTGTATATGATGATATGGAAGTTCAAATTAAGTGATTTGGGACTATGGGTGTGGATCAACACACAGCCCATGTTTGACATGTGTGAGGCAATTTCTGCTCCTCAGCACCATACATCCACTCCCTCAAACTCCCCTACATGTTGTTTAAGCACAATTAGTTCATGGCACCCTGTTTAATAGTATGCAAGAAAGACACTTGTCTCTCAGTTATTTTTCTTTTAGCTATACTACTTCACTGTCCTTTAGTAATCAGGAAGAGTTATATCAGTAAAATTTAAGTAAAATCTTACTTTTTTGCTGCAATAATGCATGGCATATGTGATCCTCAATACAAGAAAGTAGGAAGTGATGAAGTAGCCAATATTACTTTGGCATTCCTACCAACAAAATTCAAGTTTCATTCAAATCTCTCATTCTATTTCTTTTGTTTTATTAAGGAACCTTCAGTTTTAAAATTACTGACATATCTGAAAGTCATGAAGGCATTTAGTCAGCTCTGTGTCAACATCCATGATAAATGAAATGCTGCATGTTTCCAAATTTATGTCAAATCTATAGTAGCTGCCTTTCATAAGTATATCAATTCATAAAGCTTAATTAATGAGTAACTTCTTGGAGTAATACTTGTAAAAGTTTAAAGATGAAATGCTTTGTTTGCATTCCTACTTTGTTTGAAGACTAATATAAGCAGTAAACAAGTAAGATCTACAATATGTTATAAATCCCAAAAGAAAGTTCTTGTTTATAAACACAGAGGAGGTACAACATTTGCTCTCTTGAGTTGTGCTGCATTTATTAACCTGTAGTCTATGTAGTTAGAATATTTGTTATGTCAATACTTCTAAAGACACATATTCTTTAGGATGTATTTATTATTAGTACCATTTACATTATGGTGTTATATAAAACATGCAATTTATTGGCTATTGATATTTTATGGTAGCTTGAATTGCATAAAATATAAATGGTGGGGCCGGAGCGATAATCCAGCGGGTAGGGCATTTGCCTTGCATGCGGCCGGCCCGTGCTGGCCCAGGTTCGATCCCTGGCATCTCATATGGTCCCCGAGCACCGCCAGGAGTGATTCCTAAGTTCAGAGCCAGGAGAAACCCTGAGCATTGCCGGGTGTGACCCAAGAAGCAAATATATATATTTACACACACACACACACACACACACACACACACACATATATATATATATATATATATAAATGGTGATTAATAAAGGCTTTGTGTAAATTGACATATGCTGTAGAGACAAAAATTACAATTTGATTCCAAATAGTGCTATTTGTTTTACTTTAAGAACTATATATTGCTTTTAAAGTATAATCACAGTGAAAACTTGATATTATTGGTGTATTGTATAATTGAAAAAATAAAACTCTTTCATAAAATTTATTGCTGTATAATGAGCACTTTTAGCTCTTGGTTGTACTCTGCACTTGTATAGGTGGACAAATAAAAATGGACAAATACAGTGAAAAAATTCTTCTTGCCCTTCATTAGTCACACTTGCTTTATTGCATGCTTTGCTTTCCCAGCAGTCATTTCCCGCAGCAGGGCAAACAAGGATAAAGACAAATGGTGAATCAAAGAAAGGGACAACATAAAACAAAAATGAAGGACAAACATGATAGGATATTTTCAAAGAACATTTCTCGATGCTGTATCTATTGATCATAAATAAAAATTGGAACCTAGACTGTGCAGCTCTGGATCATCGACTTATATATTGACTTCCACTGCTTGTCTGAGCTATTCCTCCCCAAACACCAGTATTTGCCTGGCACCACTAGTGAATTTTTCAATAACATTTCTACACTGAGTCCATATAGCTTGGGTCCATTCTAGAATGACCCTTGCTTGCTTTCAGCATCTCTTTGTTTGAAATATTAAAGCTATGCATGCATGATTCTGAGACAAATAAGGATTTTTGTCAATTCCAAGCCATTAATTCTACTAAGTAGGTACTTCTTGGGGGAGAGAGCTTTTACAAATTTTATATTTAATTTGCCATGTATTTGGGGCAATACATGGCAATTTTATGCTAATATTTTGTAAAGAAATATTAATATCACTTAGAATCTATTACCATAAATAAATACTAGCATTGTTCTTAAAAATTGCAGTTCTGCTATTTTACCTAATAAAGTCATAAAGTTACTCACCCTACCTGGTATAATGAGGCTGGAATAATAAAATTTTCAAAAGTAGCATATGGAGAAAATTATAGAATTACCTGAAGGACCGATTATTTGCAAACTCACTAGCAGATGATGCGATTTTTTGGCTGCTAACATGTATAATATATTGCCATATTGCCTTCAAGACGCATTGCATCTGAATCTGCTATTCACAGAAACGAAGGGAAGCAATTAAATAGAGAATACAAAGCAGCAGGTAACTTTCTGACACCCTCTCAAGTAACCTGGGAAATATAGAAAAGGATCAAGAAGCTTGCATAGGAAAAGAGTCACTTTTCACTTGTCACTTGTTTTCCTGTTGTTCATCGATTTGCTCTAGCAGGCACCAATAATGTCTCCATTCGTTGGGAATGAGGTCCATTATTGTTATTTCTTCTTTTTCTCAATAATTCACGAAGAAAGTATCGCTCAATGAAGAGTAAAAGGATATAAATAAGGTGATGCTATTTAGTTTTTAAATGTTATACTTTGGACTAGATAGTTACATTAGTGCCAGAGTATGTGGTATTTATATAAAAACTACTGCACTGACTACAAAAGTATACATGACTCCCATGAACGATGGCTCGGTCCTGTTCCTGTGCTGCTCTCTGTCCTGTGTATGCTTTCCTAGTCTCCAGCCAAAGTTACTTCCATGTGGCCAAGGTCCCTGTATACATGACTCTCCAACACTGTCCCTGTGTTACCTTAAGTCAAGACATTATTCTCTACTTTTTCTTTATCTGGGGTTTTATAAACAATGTTTTAATTCAGTATCAAGAGTTTCAACATTGGTGTAGTTGTTAACACGTGTCGGGCGCCTCCGCCGGGTCCCGACAGTGCCGGGAAGCAAGTTCCCTTCTACCTCCGAAGCCAGCGAGGAACAGATGAAAACTCAGGAATCCGATGCAGTTTTAAAAGGCTTTACTTATCACAGGTTCAGGCATACAAATCAGCAAAAGGAAAAACCCGATGCTTAGGATTCCAGGCTAGAACCCCAGCCACGTGTAGGCCAAGATGGCGACCACCACATGTAAAAGCTTCCAAGGGGAATGGACGCTCACAAGGAGAGAGATCCCACAAGGAAGAAGGGGGGCGAGCGGGAACTGGCTAGTTTATATCCCTGTAACTCAGACCTTCCTCCCACTGTTATGGAAAGCAGGGAGGGTCCAATGCCCTTAGGTAATCCCTCCCTGCACCTCACCTAGGGCCTTTACTGTGCTAATGTTTTGAGCCGAAATCTGCTTAGGAATGCTTTTGTAGTGTAGAGAAGGGGGTTTCTGAGATGGCATGTCTCTGTACCTTGACCAACACCAATGCCAGTTAAATATTTCTCCAAGCCTTCACAAGTCTCCTCTACTTCATTGTAGTTTTATATTTCAGTTGCCTTTGAGTATATCAGGGGAGCCATGCTTGTTTGCTTGGAAGCAAACAGCATTTCTCTCTGGTCTAATTACTTAGGTGTCCTACGTGGCCAGGCTAATATGCTGGTAAGATCTAGCTAGTCCCACGATGATTGTGATAGCATGGGAGAATATTTATACCAGCTAGTACAGCATACATAGTCGGATAAACTGCCACATTTAGACTACCCCCCTTATCTACGGAGTGATTTGTGGGAGGCAATCCAGAGCAGATGCAGCGGCCCTTAGGAGTCCTGCAACAAACACAAAAGTGGATTTTCCTGTGCTAGTGGGTTCTTGAGAACTGTATGAAAGATTTGCATAGAAAACTTAGAAAATTGAAAGTTAGTTTATTGCACAGATGATTCCAGGTCCCTCCCCCAAATGTCCAGGCATCTCTGTAACCCATGAATGAATTCCTAGTCCTGTCCCACGCAGTCTACTCCCATGAACGATGGCTCAGTCCTGTTCTTGTGCTGCTCTCTGTCCTGTGTATGCTTTTCTAGTCTCCAGCCAAAGCTACTTGTATGTGGCCAAGGTCCCTGTCCTTTGAACCTGCTCCCAGGCCTCCCAACTGTACCCCAGCAGTCCCTGTTATCCTGTCCTTGCTTTCCGTAGTCTCCAGTCATTACCCTGTACACATGTATGAGACTCCTGTGCTCAGTACCTTTGCCAATACAAGGGCACCCATGCCCTGCCTGAACCTGAGCTATCCCGGCATCCAAGCCTTACCATAACCTGGGCCTTTGAGCCGAGCCCATACCTGTATCAGCTCTTGCCTACCTGTATTGGGCCCTGTACCTGGGCATGCTGCCCTACCTGGTCCAGGGATAAGAGAGAAGGAGCCTGCATGAGAGTCTCCAGAGAAGGGGGTGTTCTGAGAGGGGAGGCTTTAATTTACTGCCAAATCCCACCCCCATGTGTCCCCTTCTACATTCCGATGGGTAACGATTCCATGGGTGTGATTGGCTACCTTGATCTGGCACTTTCCACCTTAGCTCCTGTGTATCATTACCCCTTCAGGAGTGGTTACCCTAAATTCTTTTTAGGAATTGGGGTGAAGGTCCATCTTCTGAAACTGCTTCCTGCCGACAGACACATAGGCGATGGTCTTCCTTAGGGCACCTAGGGTAAAACTCCTGTTCCCTAACTGCGCAGAGGCATAAGAGTTGGTTTCTCTGATGACTGGTCGAATGCTCACTGGGGTTCCAGAACTCTGGAGAGACAGACATCGTTAAAACAAATGCCAAGTACAAAAACATTTAAGATTATGGAGTTTTGGAGAAATTATTCCTCAATGAAGAAACAAAAGTATAGAAAAATCTCTTACACCCTTAGAAAGATATAGAAGCCCTTTAATTCATAGGAAGATATAGAAGAACTATTTACAAATGAAGAACACACTTAACTGGTAACCTTGAACAGATACTTCAGATTTACTAGATGTTGCACTTTTTACTTCTTGATATTGCCTTTCATATTTGTTCTTGGGGTTTGTGCTGGAATCTTATTTCCACTGGCAAAAGCTGACTTTATAAGTTTTTGGTATCCTGCAGTGAGGACCTACCAATTTTTCCTCTTTGCCACCATAAGTTTTTTTGCACCCTTTTCAATGCTTTCTGGTATCATCTGAGGTAAGCCTGAGATTCAGAGCTTGCCGTAGAAGCTCTTCCCTGATATTAGAAGTAACTTGCCTCATGACTGTCCATGCAAATAAATGTTCTTCCATAAAGAGCTTCAAAAGGACTGAGTACCAAATCTTTGGACAGAGCAATGAACAAACGACTAAAGCCAAAATAAGAACCTGTATCCAGTTCTGAGAAGTTTCTTGACATAGTTTCCTGATCTAGGTTTTCAAGGTATGATTTATCATTTCTACCTTTCCTTATGATTGAGGTCTCCAAACTGAGAGTAAATAATACTTTATTTCTAAAGCTTTTGCTATCCGTTGAGTTATTTCTGCAGTGAAGGAAGAACCATATCATTCTGTAAAGTCCGGGGTAGTCCAAATCAGGGAATTATATCCTGGAGAAGTGCTTTAGTCACTTCTTGTGCCTTCTCCCACCTGATAGGAAATTCCTCTACCCACCCAGTAAAAGTGTCCACCATCACAATAAATATTGAAAACCACCCTGTGGTGGTAGCTGAGTAAAGTCTAGCTGCCAGTCTTCCATGTCTTTGAGTGCTACTGATCAACTTAGGAGGCACAGCTCCCAGGGGGTTACTTGGGGCACAAATTTCGTAACTCTAGCATACTCGTTCTATGACCTTAGACAGCCCCTTTCCACTAAAGACAGAATGACTGAGGAGATAAAGTTTATCCCTCCCTAGATGACAAGAGTCATGCAATACTTTTATGACCTTCCACTGGAGCAGTTGAGGCAAATTAGTATATCACCTTTCTGAAACCATCTTTCCTTCTCTTGGCATCCCCTAGCTGTTGCCCAGGATCTCTCCTCCTCTGTATTCGAGGGGCAGGTATCACTCAGATCTAGCTTAGGGATCAGAGCCATAACTTTATCCTCTGCTGGAATACTTTTGGCCTCCTTCTTTGCTTCCAGATCTGATATTCTATTCCTAGCATCACCTTATTGTCGTCTTTCTTGTGACTCCTACAAAATATAACTACCATGCTCACGAGCAGATGCAATGAACTGAGTAGTTTAAGTATCTGAGATCCATACTTAATGGGACTGTCCTTAGCAGTCAACAATCCTTTTCCTTCCAGATAGCCACATGGGCATGCAGTACCAAGAATGCGTACTTAGAGTCCGTGTACACACTAGCTGCGCTTGAGTGTCCCGCAGGTAAAGCACCACATTCACCACAGCGGTGGTGGTGACCACTGCATATCCAGACTTACGCATACCCTCTTCAACAAAGGAACTGCTGTCCATGAACAGAATGAGGTCAGGGTTCTCCAGAGGACTGTAACAGATCGGGTCTGCTGGCATACGTGTGTTCCAAAGTTTCCGGACAGGAATGCTCTAACTAGCAGGAGGGTCCTGGTATAGGCAGTAGGGAGGCCGCGGCTCAGGTTACTGCAAGGCTTTAAAACCATATCTGGATTCTCTATAGGAAAGGACTGATATTTTAGGAGATGACTATCTGTCATCCAAAGACTGCCTTTGGCTTCCAGAAGTGGTGTTACTTGGTGGGGGTACAGACTGCAGTGTCCCTCCCAAATTCAGTTTATAGACTTCCCATGCCAGTAACACCGTGCTTGCCATGGCTCTCAGACAGCTTGACTATCCAGTAGCAACTGTATGTAGCTTCTTACTTAAATACCCCATGGGACATTTCTCTGATCCCAAGGCCTGGGCTACACACCTGAGGCTATTCCTAACCTCTCTGAGACATATAGATAAAGGCTTGTCTGGCTGAGGCAAGGCTAAAACTGGGCCTAGCATTAAAGCTCGTTTTAGGGCCTGAAAAGCAGCATCTTGGTCTGGTCCGCAAAAAGAGCAGGATGTGCTCTGAATCCTTCAGACTATCATACAAGGGCTTTGCAATTTCACCATATTCCAGAATCCATAGGCGACAGCAACCTGTAAAATCCAGAAAGGTTCTGAGTTGCTTTCTGGCTACTGGTATGGGAATGTCAGATATGGCCTGAACTCTCTTAGACCCTAAGTGTCGGGCGCTCCGCCAGGGACCCCCGACAGTGCCGGGAAGCGAAGTTCCCTTCTACCTCCGGCCGGCGAGGAATGGATGAACACTCAGGGATCCGATGAGGTTTTAAAAGACTTTACTTATCACAGGTTCAGGCATACAAATCAGCAAAAGGAAAAACCCGATGCTTAGGATTCCAGGCTAGAACCCCAGCCACGTGTAGGCCAAGATGGCGACCACCACGTGTATAACTTCCAAGGGGAAAAACGCTACAAGGCGAGATTCCACCGGGAAGAAGAAGCCCGGGAGAGCGGGAACCGCAAGTTTATACCCCCGCAACTCAGACCTTCCTCCCATTGTTATGGAAAGCAGGGAGGGTCCAATGCCCTCAGGTAACCCCTCCCTGCATCTCACCTAGGGCCTTTACTGTGCTAATGTTTTGAGCCGGGAAGGGAAGGCCTTTGAAATGTAGAGAAGGGGGTTTCTGAGATGGCATGTCACTGTACCAAAGATCAACACCAATGCCAGTTAAATATTTCTCCAAGCCTTCACAAGTCTCCTCTACTTCATTGTAGTTTTATATTTTATCAGGGAGCCATGCTTGTTTGTTTGGAAGCAAACAGCATTTCTCTCTGGTCTAATTACTTAGGTGTCCTTACGTGGCCAGGCTAATATGCTGGTAAGATCTAGCTAGTCCCACGATGATTGTGATAGCATGGGAGAATATTTATACCAGCTAGTACAGCATACATGGTCAGATAAACTGCCACATTTAGACTACCCCCTTATCTACGGAGTGATCTGCGGGAGGCAATCCAGAGCAGATGCAGTGGCCCTTAGGAGTCCTGCAACACCTAAGGTTCTGCTTTCCGGACCTGTTGTATTTGACCTGTTGTAGGTTGAGCTGAGCCTTTACTTCTAGAAACTATATATCCTCTTGAGGCTAGGAAATTAAGAGTTTTAACAGTATTTTCCCAGGATTTCTGCTCTGATGGGGAACATATTAACAGATCATCTACATATTGGATAAGCTTTCCCTCAGCTAGATTCAAGTCCTCCACATCTTTACTTAGAGCCTGTCCAAATATGTGGGGACTGTCCCAAAATCCTTGGTGAAGCACAGTCCAGGTAAGTTGCATAGGTTGTTTCCCCACATCCTATTCAAAAGCAAAGAGATACTGAGACTCTTCTGCACCAGGAATACAGTAAAAGCATCCTTTTAGAAATAAAACCAAATACCACTGGGTAGAAGGAGAAATATATCCTAAGAGATAGTATGAATTTGGTACTACAGGACGGATTGGAATGATCGCTTCATTGATGGCCCTTAAATCTTGTACCATTCTCCATTTCCCATTTGATTTCTTCACTGCCGAGACTGGATAGTTACATGGGGATTCACAAGCCTTTAAAAGACCATGTGCTAAAGCCTATCCAATACTGGTTATAGTCCTTCCTTAGCTTTTGGTTTCAAGATATACTGTCGCCTATTGGGGAAATGGCTAGGATTCTTTAATTGTATACACACCAGCTTGATCTTAAGAGCTTTTTTCTGGGGTGCCACCTGCCCAAACTAAAGGGTCCACACCTTCTAATTCTTTGTTCTGTGCTTTCACAAAAGAATATTTGTACTTGATTGTCCCAATGAAACTGATACCTTCAAATGTCTGAGGAGTTCTATCCCCAATAAACCATATGGGCAGTACCCATAACCAAAAAGGAATGACTGAAAAGATGCTCATACCACAGACAGCATAAAGGATATATGTCAGTGAGCTACTGGGGTCCCCAATGACATGAGGAAACGAGTTCCCTTCTACCTCCAAAGCTGGCAGGGATTAAATGAAAACTCAGGAGTCCAGCACATTTTGAAAAGCCTTTTCCCTCACAGGTTAAGGTATACAATACAGTAACAAGAAAACCTGGACTTTAGGTTCCTAGCTGGGCCCCGCCTCGCATAGGTTTAGAATCCTAGGCCAAGATGGCAGCTACCACTTGCTAAGACCCAACCTGGAAGAGAACGGAGAGGTGGAGAGGAGAGGCAGAGAGAGCAAGCAACAACGTGTAAGAGAAGTGAGAGAAAAACAGAGATAGATAGATAGATAGATAGATAGATAGATAGATAGATAGATAGATAGATAGAGAGAGAGAGAGAGAGAGAGAAAGAGAGAGAGAGAGAGAGAAGGTGCCTGCTATAGGGGTAAGCTGGAGTGGGTGGGAGGGAGTGTGGGGGCATTGGTGGTGGGAATGGGGCACTGGTGGAGGGGTGGGTGCTGGAACACTGTTTGACGGAGACCCAATTATGAAGATCTTTGTAATTGTATAAATGATGGTGGCAATAAAAATTAGAAAGAGGAGCCAAAATGGCCAAAAAGCCCTTCCTCCTTTTTTTATTTTATAGACAGAACATCTCTGCATTGGCTTTTCCTGACACAGTTTGGACTTGCTGTAAGCAATCACCAGCCTGGAGGACTCTGAGCTGCCTCCTCCTGCCTGGGGCCGCCCCTGGGGCGAGGCTCTTAGAATCTCCCCTTCTTAGAAACCTGAAATCTGCATGTGCCCCCACTCC
This sequence comes from Cryptotis parvus, assembly GCA_021461705.1. NCBI lineage: Eukaryota > Metazoa > Chordata > Mammalia > Eulipotyphla > Soricidae > Cryptotis > Cryptotis parvus. Next base: position 40,742 of record JAJIBD010012312.1, read on the forward strand.
TAACAGCTACTTTTCTAGTAGGGTTCAAAACTGTCCTGGGCTTGGGAGCCACCACAGAAACCTTTCCTTTAACCTTACTAGCCACTGCACAAATTCCATTGTGAGGCACAGTGGGCCTACAATCCCCACATTGCTGGGACCTGAATATCCATGTGAAAAGGGAAGCCCCTAAACACCAGACCATAAAGAGTTAACAGGGATACAATGAAAAGGAATTCTAATTAGGCTTGCAAGGTTTGTTAACCAGATACCTAAGGAGGTGATGAGCAGTAAATTTCAAGTCTCCTAATTGCCTGAGTTGATAAGGATTGACAACCAGATACCTAGGGAGGTGACTCCACAGATATCCCTGTGTAAACACTCTAACACTCTAACCATCAGTGTGACATCTTGGGCATTCCTGCAGTAAATCTCAAGTCTTTCCCAATCTCCTGAGTTTGCTATATTGGAAAAGTTCTTTGTCTTAGAGTGCTATAAAAACTGTGCTGTAACTCAGTTCAGGGCTCTTAGCCTCTGGCCTGCCAACGGTTAGGCTGAGAGTCCCAGCATGCTCAGAAAATAAACCCTTTGCTTTTGCATAAGTCTGTCTCTTGGAGTCCTCCTTGGTGGATGATCGGTGTCCCACCTGCTTGCCGTTTGCAGTCTCTGGTGTCAGCGAACTCAGGTCAGGTCCGGGAAAACTAGTGCAGTTTGCAGCTCTCCACTTCTCTGCTTGTGTGAATGTATGCTGGATGTGTGAATGAGTGAACAAAGCCCCAAGACTTCGGCTATGGGGTCTGATTGGGCTCTAACCTGTGGTTCTGTGAAGTCCGAAATGGCTTATGGGTACTTGCCTCTGAGGCAACTAGGCGCTGGGATTATACGTGTGGCCAATGTCAAGGACATCTTAAGATCCCGGCCAGGTGAGCATCAGAGTTGCCCATCCCAAATCTCCTATTCCCTACTCCTGCTGCTATGTATCTTTTATTTCTGGAGAGTCTGTATTCTGTAATGGCCGAACCTAACACATGCTCTTGTGGATGCTCTCTCATCCGAGAATCTCTTTTATCTGCCTGCTTGCCAGACAGGGAACCTGGCCCCTGCAACTCGGGTTTCCCCCATAGCCATTATGCTATGACCCTGTAAGCTGCTTGTATTTTCACCCTTGACAACTGCATCCCATGACCTAATATAATGGTTTGAGGCTCTTTATGTTCCTGTAGCAAGCCGATGCCCCTGGCTCTACTGGCATGAGACAGGACATATGGAGATATTACTGGTGCCCGCTCTAGGAAATAGATGATCAACGGGAAGATCGTGAGATCGTGATCGTGACAACTGCATCCAAGGCTGTGATGTAGTCAAGCAGATTGGAGGGGTGGAGTGTGTGTGGGGGGTGCTGCATGGCAATGAACTGTTGCAAATAGGCTATCACCTTTTGGAACCAGGAATGAAGACTTGATAGGACTCATTAACCAACAATGGACCCTGAGCAAGCTGAAGCCACCTTCTTCAGAACAGCCCTTAACCCCCATCAACCTTTGATGGCCCAGCAAAAGATTCCAGAGCATTCCAGACCAAAGGGATATAAGCCCCCTTTGGAAATCAATCTGGGCTTGCCTGCTGTTGCTCTTTTCCTTTGAAGCAGCACCATCTCCCCACTTGAGATGTGCACTCTCTCCCTCACTTTCCCTACTCCTTCTCTGTTCTAAAACCTCCATAATAAAATCTGTTTTACTTCACTGCTCCTCACTCCTGAAAATAATTTTCTGCTAGGAAGACAAGAACCCTGAGGAAATGAGGAAACCCTGGGGGAGGCCTAGGACTTACTTTTCCTTTCCTGCAAAAGAGCCATTCCTCGCTCCAGCCTGAGTCCGTGGCTCCCCGAGAAACCTCAGGTGGTGGGGATCAACTCCGGTGCTTAGAGATCAAGGGGGTTTAGGTGTGACTTGAAGGTCACCTCGTGAGGCTGGTAGGGCACGCCCATTGCAGACTTTATCAGTCCGGCCTGCCCTGCGGGCAGAGGCGGCTGGGGAGAGAGTGACCATCTCTCCCATACTGGCCTCACATAAGGCTCCTTTGGGGTCTACCTACTTGAGCAGGGCCAGGAGCCCGCAGTTCAGCATTTGAATTTTCCTCTGGGGCATGGCTGGAAACTACTAACAAGCTCTTTGCCTCTTGGTTAACTCTCTCATCAGAAAGATCCATACATATGTACCTATATTCCAGCATACATCCTACTTTTCCAGCTATTCTCACACATACAGACTTTCAGATATCTTCTGAAAAGGCCAAATCTGCCTTGACCAGTATTTCTCTTTGCACACAGATACAACCAAGCATTTCCTTTTGCACGCTTGTAACCATCATCCTTCCGCTTCCTTCCCAGGATACAGCCAGAAGTTACCGACTTTAGTACCGGAACCCATGCTGCTTTTGCTGCTTCCTTAGTAAACACACTGGTAAATTTCTAAAACCTTCTTCACATTGAAAGTAATAACTTCAACCAATTTTTCTGTTAGATCTGAGACCCAAATGTCTGCATCCTTTCCCTGTAGACAGGAGAAATCTACCACTTCTTAGCAAACACAGAGGTAAATTCCAAAACCTTTTTCATACTGGAAGTAACAATTCCGACCAAATTTTCTGTTAGACCTGAGACCCAAATGGTTGCATTCTTTGCCTGTAGGCAGGCAAAATTTACCATTTCTTTTCAAAGAGATAGAAAGAAAATAGCAAAACTTCTTACCCATGGAAGAATATAACAAAACATTTTAAAAATCTCCCTGCTCAGATTCTCCCCATCTGATAGGCACTTAAAACCTTTTCATAGGCATATTGCCCTAAGCTAATGGGTTGGCTGTTAATGACCTGCAGTCCCAGTTCAAAAGCCTTCTTTAAATTCTGAATCCAAGGCATTTCTTTCCAACGCCAAGAATTTAAAAAAAACTGCAAACTGACCAGTGAAGTTATTAAAACTTCCAAAGAAAGAAACTTTTCCATGATCTTTCAGACCTGATATTACAATTAAAAGTCTTTTCCAAAAAAATACGCAGCGGAAACACCATCCCTACTTTTATGTTCATAGCAGCATTACTCACAATAGCCAGAATCTGGAAGCAACCGGAGTGCCCGAAAATCTATGACTGGATAAAGAAGCTTTGGTACATCTACACAATGGAATACTATGCAGCTATTAGGAAAAATGAAGTTATAAAATTTGCCTATAAATGGATGGACATGGAGAAGATTATGTTGGAGCGAAATTAGCCAGAAGGAGAGAGACAGACACAGAATGACTGCATTTATCTGCATAACATAAATATATATGTACATATTAAGATACCAATATCCAAGGTCAAGTGAAACTTATATCAGGAGGTCTGGTCAAATGTGGAAATTATCACAACCGTGGGAGTCAGAGGCTAGGTAAGACAGAAAATGAAACAGTGTGCTAACAATTGTCCAGGGTACTAATGCCAACCTAGAACTGAGCATTAAATAGAGGCAAAAAGATACACTTGACAACCCTTTAATGTATGTTCTGTAATCCATAGTCTGAGGGGAAGGAAAAGAAAGAGAGAAAGGGAAAGAAATAAATAACCTGCCATGGAGCAGGGCTGGGGAGGGGGGGAACCGGGGATGTTGGTGGTGGGAGATGGGCACCGTGGCGGGATGGCTGCTGGAACACTGTATGACCAAAACCCAAATATGAACTTTTAATTGTATATCTTTGTAATTGTAAAAAAAAAAAATTTTAAAAAAAATTTTAAAAAAGTCTTTTCCAATGGAGAAGAGTACCCTGGCCTCCAGTCATGCATTTGCATTTTGCTGTATCTACTGAAGGACTGGAGTACTGTGACATAGCACAAGAGCTTCCATTAGGTATTTATTTATTTATTTATTTATTTATTTATTTATTTATTTATTTATTTATTCATTTATTTATTTATTTTTCTTAATTTTTTATTTTTACAATTACAAAGATATACAATTAAAAAGTTCATATTTGGGTTTTGGTCATACAGTGTTGCAGCACCCATCCCGCCACCAGTGCCCATCTCCCACCACCAACGCCCCCGGTTCCTCCCCCTCCCCAGCCCCCCCTCCATGGCAGGTTCTTTATTTCTTTCCATTTCTCTCTCTTTCTTTTCCTTCCCCTCCAGACAATGGATTACAGAACATACATTAAAGGGTTGTCATGTGTATCTTTTTGCCTCTATTTAATGCTCAGTTCTAAGTTGGCATTAGTACCCTCGACAATTGTTAGCACACTGTTCCATTTTCTGTCTTACCTCATTAGGTATTTAACTAGGGACCCCTATCATGCTATATCTTCTGGTCTGAGCAAGTTTTCCATATGCTTACTTAAGTCCTTAATATTTCTTTTTTCTATTTCCCAGCTCTCTAGAAGCCTTAACCTTGCTGTGCCAGTCTGGTTGCTGGCTTCCCACTGACCTGGTCCATAAGCAAAATAAAGGTGCGGTAGAGGAGGAACGGGCAAATAGGTCTGAATCCATTGTCTTCCCATGCTTGCAAACTGAAATGCTTCTGATGCAGGTAAACCCTGCATCAGAAATGAAAATATAGCAATATTTAATAAAATTGAAAGCCAACATTAAGATAATATTTGATAAAATTGAAAGCCAACTTTAAGCTCAAGGCTTGATAATAATATGAATTGGCCCTTTGAGAATATTTTCACATGATGAATTTATAAATTACATAAGAAAACAAACCAATTATCAAGAATAAGATAAAAGGATATAGTGAGTCACAGAAATGAGGTATAACTAAATTATGATTATGGTAAAAATAAACTCTGAGGATGAAAAATAAAAAATAGATTCGGATGATGAAAAACTATTAGAATATTTCAGTAAAAAACTGAAAACTTTGTGCATTTATAGAGTCCCTTTCTCCCCTCATCCACGCCAGTACTAGTTGTTCTTGGTCTTTTGGATGTGTGCCAGTTTCTGTGGCATGAAATGATACCTTATTGTTGTTTTGATTTGCATCTTCCTGATGATTAGTGATGAAGAGTACTTTTTCATATGCCTTTTGGCCATTCGAATTTCTTCTTTATGGAAGCTTCTGTTCATTTCTTCTTCCCATTTTTTGATGAGGTTGTAAGGGTTGGCCACCCGATGGGGTGACTGACTAGGAGCCTCGGATCACCGCACCTACCAAGGAAAACTCTGAGAGACCAAGTCCTATGCAAAAGCAAGGGTTTTATTAATAAGTTTAGTATACTCGGGCTCATAGCGTGACCCCAAGCGGTCAGTGGCTAAGACCCCCGAGCCCTTCCAGGGAGGATCTTTTTAAGGAATAATTCCCACGCTACAGAAAAGCCAGCACATAACTATCCAATAGGTTTAAAATATTACATCAAGGTCATCAAGGTCATCAAGGGGCCATTCTTTCAAGGTTGGCTGTTTTCTACTTGTAAAGTTCTACCAGTGCTGATATATTTTGGATATTTACCCCTTATCAGATGGGTATTGGGTGAATTTTCTTCCCAATCTGTAGGCTGTCTCTGTATCTTGGTAACCATTTCTTTTGAGGTGCAGAAGCTTTTCAGTTTTATATATTCCCATTTGTTTATCATTGCTTCCATTTGCTTTGTCAATGGTGTTTAGTCTTTGAAGATGTCTTTAGATTCGATGTGTAAATCTTTTATCCTATGTTTTCTTCTATTTACCTTATAGATTCATGTCTAATGTTGAGATCTTTGATCCATTTTGATCTGACTTTTGTGCATGGTGTTAGAAAAAGGTCTTAGTTCATTTGTCCACTGAATCGCCCAGTTTTCCCAGTACCACATGTTGAAGAGACGTTCTTTGCTCCACTTAATATTGTTTGCAGCTTTATAAAAAATTAAGCAATTATTTATTTAAGAGTGTGTGTTAGGATATTCAGTTCTATTATAGGTCTGCAGTTCAGTTTCTGTAGTGATACCATGCCATTTTAATTATTTTATTTCATGATATTCTTACCTGCTTCTTGAGGTGTTACAGGTATGGCTGCAGTGTCTGACTACATCAACAGGTGGCAGACAGGAGACAGACTTGTCTACACCCAAGGCTCTGCCCTGTGGGCCCCTGGAAGGCTGATGGTCTGACATAGAAAAAGACTGGGACCCCTGGATGGAATCCAGACACACAGCAGAGCCTGGCAAGCTACCTGTGGTGTATTTGATATGCTCAAAACAGTAACAATAATGGACCTCATTCCCAATGTATGGAGATGTTACTGGCACCCACTCGAGCAAATCGATGAACAATGTGAAGACAAGTGACAAGTGACATGATATTCTTGAATACAGCAAAAAGAATTTGTTTTATACTTTTTCAGGAAATCTGAGAGCTTAGAGCAGTGATGTTAAAATAAATAATAGAATACATTTTCAATCAAATATATGCATAAATTTAATGGAATTTATTCATCAGCATTAAAATATCTGATAGGACATATCATTTACTTTAAAATTTATGTAATGACTTTTATAGTTTTGCGATATGCCAAATACCAGTAACAATTATAGACCTCATTCCCATGACCTAATATAATGGTTTGAAGCTCTTTATGTTCCTGGAGGAGCAAGCAGATGACCCTGGGATCTACTAGCATGAAACAGGACATATGGAGATGTTACTGGTGCCCACTCAAGCAAATCGATGATGAATGGGAAAACAGACAGACAGATTATTTTGATATTATAGACGTTATTGACTTTTACTTAATTGAGATGTTTCTTAAACTGCTGAGACAGTAGGAGTATTAAGATATCTGTTTTGTTCAAGAGAGATACATAGTTACATGGAATGGAGCACATGATTTGGATTTAGGAGTTGCAGATTTGATTTATAACACTGCAAGGTTTCCTGACTGCTTAAGCATCATACACAACTGGGGTAGCACTTAATTTCCATTGATTGTAGACATACACAAACACTCATACACAAATATACTAAAAAGATAAAGACATTTATTCAAATATAAGTTAATATTAAGGTTATAGAACAATGGGGATCTGATAGCATGTAAATCAGGAGTCAAACACAATAGAAAAATGGAATATGAACAGATGCTTCTCTATAGAATGCAGGTGTATGACCCTTAGACAAGTAAAATTGTTCACCATTATTTATTATCAGGTCATATCAAATGACAAGGAGACATCATCTTACACCAGTAAGAAAAGCATATAACAAAAATGAATAGAGACAACTTATGTTGAAAAAGATGTAGTGAAAAAGGAACTGTTACACACTGCTGGTTAGAATATTGCCTGGTGCAGCTCTAGGGAAAGAAGTATAGATATTTTTCAAAACTGAAAGTATAGGGCCATTTGCTGGCTGCTCCATATTCCCAGATGAGGGTTCTATCCAGCTACTATCATTAGGCCTATTGCAAATGGGAGGCAGAACTCAAATAGGAGTTTGAGTAGCCTCCACATTTGACCTGCACCATATTAAGGTCCTATACTATAGCTTCTGAAGCACACAGATCTTGTAAAGCATGTACATGCTGCTCACAGTTATTCTTCAAGCAATTCAGTGGACAAAACAGAGAAATCTGCAGCTTATTTTCTCTGCATCTTTGGGTGAGAGTGGGACTTAATTACAAAGTCTCACCCCCAGCAGATCTTGAACACTAGCCGGTATCTGCTCTGCCTGGCATATCTGTGTCTGTAGTTCAAGCATTCCTGGGTTTGAAATACTCTCTTCGAGGGGTGGGTCTCTGTAGGCTGGGTCTCTGATAAGCTGGGCTGGAGATTGGCTTAATCTCTTGGGTGGAGATTGAGGACCTGTGGAGTGTGGATTATTAAGATCGCTGCCAGCAGGATGTGGAGGGTTCCTCTGGGTTCTTCTGAGGCTCTATCAGGATGGTTGACTCAGGTCAGAAGTTTCTCTCATGGTCAGTGGAGTGCAGGGGGTTCAACGGGGAGAGCTGGTATCTGCTCTGCCTAGTGTATCTGCCTCAAGAATACTTAACTCCTTCTAACTTCCCCAAGCTTTTGGAAAAAAAAATATATATATATAACTAATAGAATTAACTTGAGGTGAGGTGTGGAGTGTGATGGAGGTGAGGAGTCAGTGACGAGAGATTAAAAGGATCGAGCCTTAGACTTTCAAGACTTGTGTTCTTGTTTGTGCTTCTTTGAGAGGAATGGTCATCAAACCCCAATGTGGTAGAGTGTTGGAGGACTCCTCTAAGAGCCCCCTGCATCTGCTCTGAATTGCTGCCTGCAAATCACTTCGTAGATAAGGAGGTAGTCTAAATGTAGCAGTTTATTTGACCATGTATGCTGTACTAGCTGGTATAAATATTCTCCCATGCTGCCACAATCATCGTGGGAGTAGCTAGATCTTACCAGCATATTTGCCTGGCCACGTAGAACCCTAAGTAATTAGACCAGAGAGAAATGCTGTTTGCCTCCTAGCAAGCAAGCATCCCCCCCCTGATATACTCAAAGGCAACTAAAATACAAAACTACAATGAAGTAGACAAGACTTGTGAAGGCTTGGAGAAATATTTAACTGGTACTAGTATTAGACTTTAGTACAGAGACAAGCCATCTCAGAAACCCCTTCTCTACCTTAGAAAGGCTTTTCCAGGCAGATCTTGGTTCAAGACATTAGCATATAAAAGGGCCTAGGTGAGGTGCTGGGAGAAATTACCTGAGGGCATTTGACCCTCCCTGCTTTCCATAACAGTGGGAGGGAGATCTGAGTTGCAGAGGTATAATACTAGCCTGTTTCTCCTCTCGTGCTTCCTTTTTGGGCTCTCTCTTTGTGAACTCGCACCCTTCTTGGGAGTCTTGTCTTTGTCTCCCTCTTTACAGGGCCTTTACATGTGATGGCCGCCATTTTGGCCTACATGTGGCTGGGGTTATAGCCAGGAATCCAAAGCACAGGGTATTTCTTATTGTGGATTTGTATGCCTGAACCTGTGATAACTAAAGCTGCATCGGATTTTTAAAACTGCATCGAATTTCTGAGTCTTCATCCATTCCCGCTGGCTTCAGAGGTAGAAGGGAACCCTCACCGGGCACTGTTGGGGACCCCGGAAGCATCCCCAACAGTAGAGAACCCTGCAGAGCTGCAATATCTATTTGGAATCTTTCTGAGTCCCAACGATCAAGAATACTCTATCCAGCTAGATGGTCATTCAGATTTCTAGGAATAATCACCGTATTCCCATTCATCATTGATTGGCTCAAGCAGGCACCAGTAACATCTCCATATGTCCTGTATCATACTAGTAGAGCCCAAGGGCATCTGCTTGCTCCAGGAACATAAAGAGCCTCAAACCATTCCATCAGGTCATGGGAATGAGTTCTAAAATTGTGACTGGTATCTGGCATATCAAATACGACACAGGTAGCTTGCCAGGCTCTGCTGTGCGGGAAGTATACTCTTGTAGTCATCTCTAAATACAGCATTTATTGATGAACTGCGCAGCCGCAAGTGGCCGTGCAAATCGGGCTGTGATAGGCTCGTGTGCTGGGTGGAGTTCTAAAGAGAGGGAAGTCTGGATGTGAAAAATGGAGGCCCTCATGGAGTTGTGGGGGAGTCGTCCAGGCTTGCTGCAAGGATCTGCTGGGGTGACTTGCCAGGGCTAGAACCCACCATCCCTCCTGGTTGCCTCGTGAGCGGCAGGGCACAGGGAGAGCCAGGGAGCAGCTCTGTCCCATGTCTGTCTCTGGATCAGCATACCTGAGCCAGATTTAAAAAAAGACTGCTGCAGGGGTGGATCTTGATGAGCCGGGCTGTGGTAGGCTGGTCTGCTGGGTGAGTTCTGATGAGAGGGAATTCCGGATGTGGAAAATGGAGGCCCTCATGGAGTGGGGGTCGTCTGGCTTGTTGTAAGGCTCTGCTGGGGTGGCGTGCCAGGGGCTAGAACCCGCCATCCCTCCCGGCGCCTCGTGGAGCATCTGGGCACAGGGAGATCCAGTAGCAGCTCTGCCCCATGTCTGTGAGTCTCTGGATCAGCATCCCTGAGTCGGATTTAAAAAAAAGACTGCTGCAGGGTGGATCTCGATGAGCCGGGCTGTGATAGGCTGGTCTGCTGGGTGAAGTTCTGACGAGAGGGAAGTCCGATGTGGAAAATGGACAGAGCTTTTAGGACATGCAAAAGTTTAGAAAATTCATAACCTTGAAATCAATTTTGCAGGCAGCAATAAAAGAGGTCTTTCAAAGGATAGGGAGAAATTTTTCATCTTTTGGCTTTGAGTGTGGCACTCACTAAAGAGGCATATGGTTGGTTGTCCTCTACTCAATTATGAAAGGTTAAAATCAGCATTTAATCACTAAAATTTTGCTTTTATTGATTTATTTATGATAACTCTATTCATCATTCTTTTAAGTCTTTTAGGACCAAGTAATATGAAAAGTTGTTATATTGCTGCCAATGGGGATAGAGAAATTTCATTTATGACAGGAAAATATGAGGATTACTGCAAAAAGATATAATTGCAAAATAAAATTTAATGGAATACATTTTAGAGGCCAGAGTTGAAAATCTAGTTATGTAATTGATCTTTGATTCTTGGGTCAGACCTGGCAACACTCAGGGGTTACTCCTGGCTATTTCACTCAGAAATTACTCCTGGCAGTGCATGGTGCTTGGGGGAACATATGGTATGCCGGGGATTAAATCCAGGTTGGCTGCATGCAAGACAAATGACCTACCTGCTGTGCTATCATTCCGGCCTCCTAGTTATGCAATTGAGAATAGGATGTTTATTTATTGGATTAAATATTTTTAATTTATCTTTTTAAGCAGATTAAAATAATATAACAATTGACTTTTTTGGTTTTATTTTCTTAATATTCCATTTGCCATTTCTTTAAGTTTTGGGAAGACAAGAAATCTGAAATAGGTTTGCTATATTCCTGCTTAGAGGGTATGTTTGTGAAATATGGGAACAATGGTAGAGGGAAGGGGACATTGGTGGGGTTAGTAATAGTACATTGTGTGGCTGAGGCTCTGTTATGAGCAACTTTGTAAATGATGGTCTCTTAATTTTTAAAAAAGTTATAAAAGAAAAAACAATTTTTTTTTTTTTTTTTAGGTCACACCCGAAATGCTCAGGGGTTTCTTCTGGCTCTGCACTCAGGGAATTACTCCTGGCGGTGCTCAGGGGACCATACGGGATGCCAGGGATCGAACCCAGGCCGGCATGGGCTGGTGGCATGCAAGGCAAACGCCCCTACCCGCTGGGCTGTAGTTCCAGCCCCAAGGGAAAAAAAATTTAAGTTAAGAATAGAGCTACGATATGACCTTGCAATTCCACTTCATGACATCTACCCTTAAGACACAAAAATATATATTTAAAAATATGTATGCACCCTGCAGCAGTCTTTCTTAAATCCGCTCAGATATGCCGGTCCAGAGACTCGCAGACATGGGGCAGAGCTGCTACTTGCTCTCCCTGTGACCAGCCGCTCATGAGGCGCCGGGAGGGATGGTAGGTTCTAGCCCCTGGCCCACCACCCCAGCAGAGCCTCGCAAAAAAGCCAGACGACCCCCACTCCATGAGGGCCTCCATTTTCCACATCCGGACTTCTCTCGCGTCAGACCGCCACCCAGCAGACCAGCCTATCAGTGCCCGGCTCGGGCGGCCGCTGTGGCCGCGTGTGGTTCATCAATAAATGCTGGACTTAGAGATGCCTACAAGAGTATGCTACCTACACGGCAGAGCCTGGCAAGCTACCCGTGTTGTATTTGATATTTGATATATATGCCAAATACCAGTAACAATTATAGACCTCATTCCGTAATGGATTGAAGTTCTTTATGTTCCTGGAGCAGCAGATGCCTTGGGCTCTACTAGCATGAGACAGGACATATTGAGATGTTACTGGGGCCCACTCGAGCAAATCGATGATGAACGGGAAGACAGTGATACAGTGATGTATGCACATGTATAAAATCCAAATTACTTGAAGAGCTTAGTGCAATAGTAGGATATGGAAGCAAATGAAGTGTCCAATAACAGATAGATGATGAAGTCGTGGCATATGTGTACAGTAGATATGTGCAGGACAAGAAGGGATAAAATTGTACAGTTAGCAGCATGTTGGATGAAGCTTGAGGATCTGCTGTTAAGAGAAATCAGAAGGGCAAGTATCAGATGTTCTCACTAATGTAGTACATAGAAATCATAGAATAGCATGGCAATAAAATGGAAGATACCAAAGGTAGGCATATTCTCTTTCCTATATTATTTTTTTTTCTTTCTTTTTTTTTTTTTTGCTTTTTTGGGTCTCACCCTGCAATGTTCAGGGGGTTACTCCTGGCTCTTTGCTCAGGAATTACTCCTGGCGGTGCTCGGGGACCACATGGGATGCCGGGATCGAACCGGGCCAGCATAGGCCGGCCCAGTGCAAGGCAAACGCCCTACCTGCTGGGCTATCGCTCCGCCCCCTCTTTCCTATATTATTAAAGTGGGAAAGAAGAGCAATGGAGAAAGAGGCAAAAAATAGTCTAGGAGGTAATGTGCAAGGCAAATGTTATAATTAAACATTATTTTCTAAAATGTTATAATTAAAACCAAGAGACTTGATTTAATTTACATTGAACTCATAAAAACAAGGTAGTATTACATACATACACTCCACAGCCTCTTTTCTATATTAGGAACAATTGTTGATCTTTAATTAAGTTTAAATTAGATTAATTATATTACTTTCTTAAATATTATACAATGTTGGGGCCAGAAAGATAGCACAGAGTGTAGGGCATTTGCCTTGCACACAGCTGACCTGGGTTCGATCCCCCGGTATCCCATATGGTCCCCCAAGCACTGCCAGGAGTAACTCATGAGTACAGAGCCAGAAGTAACCCCTGAGCATCACTGGGTGTGACCAAAAAAGCAAAAATAAATATTATAAAATGTGTAAAAATCTAATTAAATTAACATGTGATTGTTTGGAGATATACGCACATAGCAATCAGTTGCAGCTCTTTGGGGATAAATTTTTAATTTCTTAACATTAATTTGCTTAAATTATTTATTTCTTTTTGAAGCAATATTGGTTTATTATAAGAGTATAATTGTTCATATGCGTTTGTGGTAAAAACACTGATGACACATATGAACACCACATTTACCATAAAAATATAAATAACCTTATCCCAGACTGCTTTGGACATCCTCCATCTCTCAGGTATGCTATCCACTCCACCCTTACCGCTTAATCATTTTATAATTTGAGCCTAAAGGACTCTTTTTTTATTAGTTTGCCTATTTCCTCTCTTTACATCCCACTTGCAAGTGAAATTACATTTCCTTATGAGTCATTTCACATAGCATGTTACCTTCAATTCTGTGTCGCAGAAAAGTAATGATTTTGTTGTCTATAATAAATTAATAGTATTCCCATTTTGTATCTAACCCCCATCTTTTATATGATAATTTGCTGTTGTGCACTTGGTATATTCCCAGTTCTTGGCTATTGTCAAGAGCACTGCAATGAACATAGGTGTGCACCTATTCTTTCAAATTAGTGTTTTCATGTGTTGTTGCTTTTGTTTGGTTCGTTTTCATGAATGTTATTGCTAAGAATGGGATTGCTGGATATATAATAGTTCTACAATTTTACCCCTAGAAATTTTCATACTGTTTTTCACAGGCATTTTCACCAAAAGTATTCTTTTGTGTACTTGCTTTTCCAACTATTTTTGTTGTAGGTCTTTCACACAGATACTAAATAATATCTCACTGGTATTTTCACAGAAAATGAGTACAATGACTTCTATGAAGACATAACTAGCTTTTGAGTGATATAATTAGACATATAAGTCATATAGTATGTAAATCATATATACCACATATGTAATATATAAGTTATATATAATAAGTCATATGATGAAACCTTATGACTTTGAGGAGTCACTACATTATTTTGAGAAGAAACAAATGATTTATTATTATTTGTTTCTTAAGCTTTAGTATATTTTCTTCAGATAAACTAGTCCTAAAGTCCACATCCAGGTTGATTACACTTGCTACATATTCCTATTGCAACTTTTATTTCTTCTTTCACTGTACATATGTGAATTTGAATCATCTCCTTTTCCATGCACTTGCATTTTCCACAAATGAGGACTTTCAGCACATTGTAGGGACTAAGTATTTACTAAGTACTTTCAGAATAAACTTACACATTTAAACTTTTAGGTTTTGATTCTGAATTGATAAAATATGCTCATATTACAAATTTCATGAAATGTTTCATGTAAACTATCACATTAAACACAACAACGTCCCAAAGAAGAGTAAGCAGACTGTATTCAACAACTTCATTCCCTTTTACATTTATAATTATCATATGATCAATACTTCTGTGATATTGTGTCATCTTGCTTCTATTTGTTAGTTTTTCCAGTATTTTTTTGTTTTTGTTTTTAAGTTACACCCATTGTTGCTCAGAACTTACTTCTAGCTTGTTGTTCAGGAAAACTCCTGGCAGTGCTCAGGGGACAATATATGGTATTGGAAATCTAACTAGGGTCAGCTATATACAATGGCAGCACTTCGGTGATATACTACCAACTTGAGTTGATGGTTTTAAATAGCTATTATTTTATTTATTCTGTTTCTTATCTTGGATTTTAATATCTAAGTGAGCTCACATAGGCCATAACAATAGTTCAGAGGGTCAGACATTTGTCTTGCACACAGGTGACCCAGGTTCAATCCCCTGGCATCACATAGAAGTCTCTGAACACCAGCAGAAATAATTACTGAGTGCAGAGCCAGGAGCAACTCCTGAGCATTTTCAGGTGTGACCCAAAAATAAATTGCTAAATAAATGAAAGAGCTCTTATACCAAATTAAGAAAGTGATGAAACCTGTGTTCTCTCTTGAACATAGCTCTCTTTTTGTCCCATTTTTTATAAATTTCTTTCAATAAAATTACTTTCCTTCATTACAAGTGTAAACAATATCTATTATTTAAGATAAATTAATTAAATATTTTCTACCTATGTGACAGGACACCATCCATAGCTTGTCTAAACACTAACTGTTCAAGGAATTCTTAAATTCTGACTCTAATAACAATTGATGATTAAATTATCTGGCCATATAGGAAATTTTACCATTTTTTATATGTAGATGTATAAACATACCATTTTTCTGTCCACTAATCCACATCTATTAGTGATGTTTAGGAAGAAAGGTATTATATTTTTATTCATTTCTACTTACCAGATTCCTGTCACAGTGCACAGGATATACGTCTTTCCATAATTATTGAATCATATATATGAATTAACATGCTCTTGTTATAAAGCTAAAAAATAATTATCATGTACCGTATGAAGATTAGATAAATTTGCTCTGTTGGTCTCAGAATGTTTCAAGTTTTAGAAAATGATAGGATATAGTTTCCTGGTTAAAATAAAATAATAAAACTAAGTAATAAAATATGAACCTCAAGTGTATATGGTAAATGACTCATAGAATTTAATTTTAAAACAAGAGTCCCACTAGAGATGCAGGCTAAATATTTTAAAGACATAAATTCATCCTTTATCAGAAATATCTAAATCAAGACAACAATGATATATCATCTCACACAAGTATGAATGTCACATAGTAAATTAAAATCCTGGGAAAATATTTCATTGGCGAGGGTATGATGACAAAGGAAAGTTTAGTTTATCCACTGCAGATGGGGAATGCTGTCTGGTTTAACCCCTATAGAAAACAAAATATACACTTCTCAGTAAAGCAAATTAGAGCTGCAATATGGCCTGCTATTCCACTTCTTGGTATTTACCTCCAGGACACAAAATAATTTATTTAAAATACATATGCACAATATTGTTTATTGAAGTGCTTAGTATAATAGCTAGAATATGGAATCAACCTAGGTGACTAATGACAGATGAGTAGATAATTAATGTGTCATATGTATATACAAGGTAATACTATGCAGCAACAAGAAAGAATAAAATCACATAATTTGCTATACCTTGGATGGGTCTAGATGATATCAGGTTAAGCAAAGTAGTAATAAAGACAACACTGGAGGACTCACTATCTATGGTATTTAGAATAAAGGACAAGGCATTATAAGGTATCAAATGTGGGATACTGAGATTACCCTTGTCCCTGGATTATATAAATGAGAAGAATAGTGGAAATAGTGAGGGCGTGTAAGAAGATGAGTATGAGAGATAACAGGGACAGGAGGCTGAGGCCTTGGGCACATCAGTGATACAGAGGCATGGTCTACCTATCTGTTTGTCTGTCAATTTATCCCACAGAGCTTATATAACTGAAAACAGGAGAAGCAAACTACAACAACCAGACTTAAAAATGTGCCTGTCAAAGAGTCTGAGTTGGGAGTAGGAGAGAGACTGAGGACATTATTGATGGAAATTAACACTAGTGATGCAATTGCTGTTGGAACATCATCACAAATAACCTCATAAATCACATGCCTTAATAAATAATGAAGATAAATGCATAAAATTTTATTTAGTCCTTAAAAAAGACAAGCTGAAAAGGCTTTGGGAAAAACCTTAGAATTTACAATAGCAATCCAAATTTTTTGAAGTAAAAAAGCATATGGAAAGCTCTTAATTGACTTAGAAAACCTGAGAAAGTAGAGACCACAGTAAGCAGAAGAAAATTCTGAAGTGTAGACCAATTTATAAACCATTAGCCTTTTATGTTTCAGGAATTAGAATTACCAGGTACCTCTGCAATTGAGAGTTAAAGGTGTTGTATGCCTGACACAACTAGCAGTACTTTATAAATAATTACACTTTAATAAAAAAAACATTTTAAAGGTAATAGATATATGGTTAAAAGGTTTTAGTGAAACACCTTGAAAAGAAGTTAAATATAGAATGATCGTCTCCCTCATTTAACAGACAACTGTCATTTTCCTTCAGGAAAATAGTCTTGGGATTTATTCTCTACATTGAAATAGAATACATCAGAGTGAATGTGGACACTACCTAAAACAAGGGTATTAAACAACAAACAACCATACATATAATAAGTTTAATGCTCACCCACTAAGCTGTCCAGTAGTTTGAAAAAAAATCTGTGGAATCCTGATACACCATAGTAAGAAAGGCTAAATATGCATATGAATAGGAGGTTACGAATGAACAATCTCTTCATACACCAAATAAAGAAGCTATATCTCAAATAGAAAAAAAAGTGCTATAAGTCCCCATGAAAAATATCCATAACATAAATTAGAGGCAACAATGAAATAATAAAATTCAAGAAATGAAAAATGATTATAAAACTATGGGAAGAAGGAATAAAATGAAGACTATGCAAAGAAAAGAAGCCTTTACAGATCAATAATATACTCATAAAAGTGAGGTACTACATATGCAGAAAACAAGAATGCTATGATTTATTTGAAGGTTTCTAAAAACTTTTGGAAATGAAACAAATAATAGATTGAGAATTTTCAGAAGCTATCAAGCCACCATCATTGCCTGGATTCCTATGATTGTCATAAAATTTGCCTCCTTTTGTTCACCTGTGACTGTATACTGTGCATTCTTGAAATGACAGCGTTTTGTTCTTAAAACCTAAGGAGGTGGAGGGAGAGAGCACAGGGGTTAATGCATTTGCCTTGCATTTATCTAATCACAGTTTGAGTTACTAAATAACTATTAGCAGCAATCCCAAGCATAGAATCAGAAGTTTAGAACGTCTTCTCATTCAACCTTTATGGAAAGAAACTTAAATATTTTGATTTCAAATAAAAGTTGTCATTAAAACCAGAAATAAGGTCCATTAAACACAAAACAACAGACCAAATGGAAGGTTGGAGAATGTATTTATGGTGAGACATACCAAAAATTTCTGCACTTCTATGAATCCAAGAATCACAATATGCACATACACTCTGGAGGACCACCGACTCAATTCCTTTAAATGAGAAAAGCAGTGGAATATTCAAGTCATGTTGTATACTGTAATTTGTTGATTTATGCTAGTGTGAGCTCTCTCTAGCCTTCTCATTTCATTTATCATGTTAGCTAATGTGCACAAATATAAGTACATATGAATATACACATGTAGATTATGAAATACAACTGCATATATAAATGCTATAATTATATAAATTATCTATGGAAGGATACACAAGAAAGAAATAACACTGGCTACATCTGAAGACAGGCTGAGCATGAGAAGGTGAATGAAGGGACTAGTTTTCCAACAATAATTGAAAATGGTAACTCTAGACTAGAACTGAGTAATGAAAGTAGGTAAAGGTATATACATGATAGCCCCTCAGTAACTGTACTGCAAACCAAAATGCACAAAAGAGGAAAAAGAGAGAGAAATAGAAGAAAACTGTTTTTTGGGAACACTGAGGCGCCCCACACAAAATCTGGGAGCAGGGTCAGTGATCCCCTTCTGTCCCAGGTGATAGGCGGCCAGCAGATGGAGAAAGACACAAGAATCCGGCAAAGTTTCAAAATGCTTTACTTAGCACAGGTTCTGGCATACAAATCAGAAATAGGAAAAATCCTGAACTTAGGGTTCCCGCCTAGGCCCCGACCACTTGTAGGCCAAGATGGCTGCCACCACATGTTAAGGCCGAGCAGAGAGGAGACAGTGAAGAGGCATCAACAGAAAGGGGGAAATGGAGAGGGCCAAAGAGAGTGAGTGAGCGAGCAAGTGAGGGAGAGAGAGAGAGAGAGAAAGAGAAAGAGAGAGAGAGGGAGAGAGAGAGAAAGAGAGAGAGGAAGCAGGGAAGCAGGCTAGTTTTATATCCATGCAACCCAGACCCAGACCTCCCACTCCTATGGAAAGTCACCAGGTCAAATGTCCTCAGGTAATTTCTCCCAGGACCTCACCTAGGCCCTTTGAGATGTTAATATTGCCAAGCCAAGATCTGCCTTGGGAAATGTCTCTACAGGGTAGAGTGAAGGAGTTTCTGAGATGAACTGTATCACAGAATACAAAGGCATGCATCTTTACCAAAGAATATTCTATAACTAGTTAAATATTTCTCCAAACCTTCACAAAAGTCTCATCTTTTTTACTTCATGGTTGTTCTGTATATTAGCTTTGAGTTATCAGATAGCCATGGTCTAATTACTTAGAGATCCAACAAAGCCAGGCAAATATACCAGTAAGATGTAGGTAGTCCCTGCTCCGTTTCCAACCTGGGCCAGTTCACCCATCCTTAGGCAACCTGGTGGTCCTCCGCCTCCCGGAGGGTAACCATATTGATGACGAACTTAGTGCGGACACCCGATCGGCATAGCGCACTCACTGCCCAGAACTCCCTGGACTCAGGAGTCCAGGAGACTCTCAGACATGGGGCAGAGCTGCTACTTGCTCTCCCTGTGCCCAGCCGCTCATGAGGTGCCCGGGAGGCATAGCGGGTTCTAGCCCTGGCCTGCCACCCTAGCAGAGCCTCCCACAACAAGCCAGACGCCCCCTCCCACTCCATGGGGCCCACCATTTTCCACATCCGACTTCCCTCCTCGTCACAACTCCACCCAGCGAGACCAGACTATCACAGCCCGGATCATCCACACCCACCCTGCAGCAGTTTTTTTTCAATCCGCCCAGGTGTGCTGATCCAGAGACTCTCAGACATGGGGGCAGAGCTGCTACTTGCTCTCCCTGTGCCCAGCTGCTCATGAGGTGCCCGGAAGGCATGGTGGGTTCTAGCCCTGGCCTGCCACCCCAGCAGAACCTCCACAACAAGCCAGACGCCCCCCTTACTCCATGGTGCCTACCAGTTTCCACATCCAGACTTCCCTCTTGTCACAACTCCACCCAACAGACCAGACTATCACAGCCCGGCTCGCACAGCTACTAAGCGGCCTCGCGGTTCATCAAGAAATGCTTTATTTAGAGGTGACTACAACAGTATGCCACCCACACAGCAAGCCTGGTAAGCTGCTCGTGTAGTATTTGATATGCCAAATACCAGTAACATTTATATTAGGTCATTCCCATGACCTAATATAATGGTTTGAGGCTCTTTATGTTCCTGGAGCAAGCGGATGCCTTTGGGTTCTACTAGCATGAGACAGGACATATTTAGATATTACTGGAGTCTGCTCTAGCAAATAGATGATTAACGGGAAGATAGTGATAGTGATAGTGATAGTGATAGTGATAGTGATAGTGATAGTGATAGTGATAGTGATAGTGATAGTGATAGTGTAGGTAGTCCCATGATGATTGTGGAACATGAGAGAATATTTATACCAGCCAGTATAGAATACATGGTCAGATAAACTGCCACATTCAAACTGTCCTCCTCCTGCAGGAGGCAACTCCCAGCCAGATGCAGAGGCTCTGGGCAGGTTTTGTCTGCAACAGTGTTTGTCATAGAGTCAGACGGTGGGAGTTGGTGTTGGGGAAATGTGCACCATTAGAGGAAGGGGTGCTAGAACACTGTATGACTGAAACTCAATCATGAACAGCTTTGTAATTGTCTATCTCATCATGATAAAATTTAAGAAAAAATGAATTAATGCTTTGTCAATATATGCCATTTCTCACTACATAAAATTTTTGTTTTAATTTATTGAGTCACAGTGCTACACAGTTAGAAGGCTCTTCATGATCACATTTCAATTACACAACATTCCAACAACCATTCCTCCACCAGTGCACATTTCCTATGACCAATGTGCCCCTTTATCCTCCTTTAACCCAACCCACTCCCACGCCTGTGCCTGTTTCTATAGCAGGTACTTTCCTGCTTTCTCCCTTCCTCTCTATCCTATTGATCATTGTGGTCTGCAATACAGATACTGAGAGGTAAACATATTTATTTCCTTACCTATTCTGCATGCAATTTTATACAGTGGTCATTTACCAATATCTTTGTCATAGTGGTCCCTTCCCCTATCCCAACTGCCTTTTCCTCAAGAGGTTAGAGTAAGCTTTCAACCATGGACCAAACATCATCGCCATTGTTTCTACTGTCCTTGGACATTGGTTTTATATTATGATTTTGCACCCCACAAATGACTGCAATCATTATGTGTTTGTCTCTCTCCTTCTGTCAGATTTCACTCAGCATGATACTCTCCATGTCCATTCACATATAAGCAAAACTTCATGACTTCATTCTTCCTAACAGCTGTATAGTATTCCATTTTGCAGTTGTTCCATTGGTTCTTTAACCAGTCATCTGTTCTCAGGCACTCGTGTTGTTTCCAGTTTCTAGCTATTGTGAATAGTGCTGCAATAAACATAGAAGTGCAGATAGTGTTTCTGATGTGTGTGTTAGAAGCCCCTGGGTATATTCCCAGAAGTAGTATTACTGGGTCACATTGAAGCTCAATTTCTATCTTTTGAAGAATGCCCATATTGTTCTCCAAAAAGTTGGATTAGTCAGCATTCCCATGAACAGTGAAGGAGTGTCCCTTTCTTCCCGATCCATGCCAACACCGCTTATTCTTGTTTTTTTTTGAACAAAAGAACCGTTGCTTAAATTTCTAACTACATTTTCAATATACCTAGAATTTAAATGTCATATGACCCAGAAATACCAGTTTTGGTAATCTACCTCAGGGACATAAAAACATTCTCTCAAAAGGACATATACTCACCATTATTTATTGCTGCACTCAGTACAAAAGCTAAGAAATGCTATCAACTCCAATGACAGGTGAATGGATTATAAATATGTGTTTTGTATACATAATGGCATGCTATGTAGTAGCAAAGAAATATGAGAGCATGCAAATTGCCACAATGTGGTTGAAACGGGAAGATATCGTGTTGAGTGAAATAAACCAGAAGAAGAAAGAAAAACACAGGGATGATCTTGTTACAGCAGGAGGTAAAGGTGTAGAGTGCCAGGTCACTTTTAATCTTCATCCCGGAACAGGTATCTAATAAGTATGTGGAATGGTCTGGCGGGTGTAGGATTTGGCTAAAGATAAATGGAGGTCCTGAGCACCAGCCTGTGGGCCTGCTCTTTCTCCTTTTTTTCCAAACAAGCATTCCCTGGGCCCATGTCTCTCTTTTCAGGACATCCAGGTAAAGTAAGACTGCATATACAAAGTCAGGGCTTTGTACAGATGGTCATATCAGGACCAGAAAGGGGCACAACCCTTGCAGGGCTTGAATTCCCAGAAGAGGATGAAGTGCTGAACCCAGACTCTCTTCCATGTTCAAGAGGCTGGTGGTGTGAGAGTAGGGAACCTGTGACTAGACAACGGAACTATTTGGGTACAGTTGGGAGGTCAAACAATAGTATGGCGCATAGGGATCTGACCCACATAGAGGACCATGACCATCTCCAGGAAAGCATGCACTATATAGAGAGCAGCACAGGACACCAGGACCTGGCCATCGTTCACTGGAGGTGAGTCAACTGTGTGGGATCAGACAAGGCCATCATTCATAGGACAGGGCACTGTGGGACAGAACCAGTGACTGCACTTGGAGGCAAGTATACTCCATTGAACTGGACAGGGAAGTCATTTATGGGGCATCATGGCACAGGACAGGACCTGGACATCTTCACGGGTAAAGGAGAGGCTGGATATCTGGGATGGACCTGGAACCATCTACCTACATTTTCAGTACAATAAACTAAGTATCAATCTTTGAACTTTGTATGTAAATCTTTCATACAATTTTCAAGAACCCACCAGCATAGTATGATACATGTTTGCATTAATAATATCACTTATCTGTGGTATATAGAATAATGGATGAAAAAAGTACTACAGTAAAAGTGGGATGTCTGGATCTCTCTTGACCTCAGTGTTTAGAAAGGGTAGGTCAAAAAAGAAAGAAATATAAGAGGAAGAAGAGAATAGAAGTAATGGGTGAACAGGTATCAGGGCTTCTGTTATACTGATGATATAAATGAGTGGTGTAGATATATATTAAAACCAAACTCAATGAAACTGAAAACATGAAATCTAAGCTACAACCACTGAAACTTTATAAGATGCCTGTCAAGTTGACAGTCAAGGATATTTGGGGCTGGGGTTGGGTTGGAATATGCAAACACTGGTGGAGAGAAGTTGACACTAGTGATTGGATTGGTATTGAATATTCTTTGCCTAAAATGCAGTTATCAGTAACGTTGTAAATCATGGGCCTTTAATTTAAAAAAAAATTGCACTATGAGAATGAACTATCTTTTCTATAAGTAAGTAAAGGGAATAAACACTTTGGTCTTAATAGCATCATTTTCCCCAGAGTAATAGTATAGAAATATGGGTTTCTCAAATGGTAATTGCTTAAATTATGTAAATATTGAAAAAGTTCAGTTAGCATTGTGGACAGAAAATAAGGTCTTCAAAAGAAACTTGGCAGCAATAAGGCAGTAAGATAAAAATATACTAGCAAGTTGTGTGTTCAAACACTAATAAATTTAATATACAAATAGAAAATATTCAAAGCACAAAACACAAAATAACATCATCTTAATTACATTTAAAACATATTGGCATTTAAGGCATCTTAAGAACAATATTTAAAGGGGAAACCTTTCCTATTTGTGTTTGCATTCACATTTTGAAACAATCTTGAGCTTAAAGAAATTTGCATAAATAACAACACTAGAAAGAACAACTACATATCCCTCACATAGATTTCCACATTAACTTCTAACTTCATTTACTTTATTGATTGGTGTTTTCTTCTCCTACATGCATATTCCTTAGTATGCTTCTCATATAATCCTACATCCTGCCCCTCAAGGTATTGCAGGTGTGGCTGTGGTGCTTGGCTGCATCAGCAGGTGGCAGACAGGAGACTGGCTTGTCTTCAAGCAGGGCTCTACCTGTGGTGTATTCGATATGCTAAAAACAGTAACAATAATGGGCCTCATTCCCAACGAATGGAGACATTACTGATGCCCGCTCAAGCAAATCTATGAACAATGGGATGATAAGTGATACAAGTGATAATCCTACACAAAAATTCATAGGTAGATTCATACTCATATATACAGCATTCCTTTGCCTATCATTCAAAAAGTAAGTTGTATTACAGCCATATAATCTCAATGTACTGAGCATTTCCTCTAATGAGTATACTTGATTACATTACCACAAACAGCTATTATTTTCATGAAATTTAATATTAACATAAGATTTTCATAGTCTATTGAATCCTATACCATTTATTAGTTAACCTAATACTTTTCTATGTAGTATTTTGTAATTCTGTGTTATTTCACAAATATAATTAATTTTTCTCACTTGTATCACCTGTCTTCCCATTGTTCATCGATTTGCTCGAGTGGGCACCAGTAATGACTCCATTCATTGGGAATGAGGTTCATTATTGTTACTGTTTTTGGCATATCAAATACACCACAGGTAGCTTGCCAGGCTCTGCTATGGCACTAGGTTCATCCAAGGGGGCCCAGTCTTTGTCTATGTCAGATCATCAACCATTCAGGGCCCACGGGGCAGAGTCCTGGGGGGTGTAGACAAACCTGTCTCCTGTCTGCCACCTGCTGACTCAGCTGAGCACCACAGCCACACCTGCAACACCTTGCTTGAGGGGCAGGAATTTTTCTGTAAAGTTAAATTATTTCAATTGTTCTAATTATTTAAGTGGCTAGAAGAAAGAAAATTAGTACTCAAGTAAAGTACTAGGAAATAATCTTTTTTATATAGTTAGCATAAATATGGGTGTTAGGAAAATTGTTTTTCTCTGGTTTTTCCTTTCTACATTATTTATTAAATCACTGTGATTTATAAAGTTATTCATAGTTGATCCTTAAACATACAATATTGCAGCAGCAATCAATCACACCACCAGTGCCAACTTCCTTCCACCAATGTTCTTAGGTTCCCTCCCATCCTCTCTCCCAGCATGCCCTCTTGATATAAACCATTTCCAAAATTGCTTATTAAAATTTGGGCCACCTCAGAGAGAAAGAGAGGAAACTGGGATACCTGCTATTAAGGCAGCATGGGGGTGGGCGGGAGGGGGTGGGGTACATTGGTGGTGGAAATGGGGCACTGGTGGAGGGATGGGTGCTGGTATACTGTATTACCAAGAACCAATTATGAACACCTCTGTAATTGTATGTTTCACTGTGGTATAATAAAAAAATTAAAAAAAAATTTGGGCCACCTGATTTCAGTGTTGTTGACTGTGGTTGGGATATTTCGCTCTATCATTCCTAAACACCACCTTTGAAACCGACACCCCTATTTCTGGACCCTGTAGTTTCTCATGTGTTTCTTCTCTCCCTCCCCTTCACACTTTCTTCCCTTCTCCTCCCTATAATCTGGGGCCAATGTTGATCATTCCCTTTTTAACATTGCATTCCTTAATGCAGTTAAAAACAGCTTTTTCAGAAAACCACTAGTTTTTACTAACTACTTCATACTCCCTACTAAACACTTAATGATCACTGGTACAAATTCTGAGGTAGTTGACAGCAAAAGAAACAAAGACAAGAAAGAGAGGATTGCTTTCTAGTCTCTGGTGTTCTCTCAAAAGCAAATAATCTTACAATCTGGTAAGGATTGAACCTTGAATAGCTTGTTTTACTAATCAAATACTGAGAAATTATTTTTAGTTATCTTGACATGGTAAATGTAGCTACCTCCATGTGAATATAAACTTGAACACTTAAAGAAGTACAAGAACACATTCCTTCAAGTCCAAGTTAATGAATTTTCCTATTTCCCCTTTAATTACTGTGGTTCTCATGCATAGGAATGATAATGTTCTTGCTTAGTGTCCCAAAGTTAATCTCTAGTGTACCCTAGAAGGCAGCTGCAACCAATAAAAACATGAACAGATCATCAAAATTGCAGTTCTATTTCAAGTCATTTTTGATTTTTAAAAGTGCATATGAGTATTATATGCAATTAATAAAAGCTCAAATTTTTAATCATTTTTAGATTTAAAAAGTCTTATTATGTATTTTTAAATAAATGAAACAAATGATTTGACTGCAACATTTAAAGATGGATTTATTTTTGAGTACATTTTTTTCAGGCTTCAAATTCCTAAAACATAGGCACATTTTTTGAAAAATATTTCTTAACTTATAGCATCATTAAAAATTGACTATTCATATGGGACTACATGAAAGTAAAAAGCTCCTTCACCTCAAAAGAAATGGTGACCAAGATACAAAAAAAAGTCCCCAGAGTGGGAAAGAATATTCACCCAATATCAATCTGATAAGGGTTAATATACAGGATATAACAGACACTGGTAGAACTTTACTAGAATAAAACAGCCAACCCTATCAAACAATGGGGGAGAACAAGTGAAGAGAAATTTCCAAAGAGAAGAAATTCCAATGTCCAAAAGGCATATGAAAAAATGAATATCATCATTAATCATCAGGGAGATGCAAATCAAAACAACAATGAAATATCATCTCATACCACATATTCAGAAGAGCAAGAACAGCAAGTGCTGACGTGGATGGGGAGAGAAAGGGACTCTCATTGATTGTTGGTGGGAATGTCCACTGTTACAGCCTTTTGGAAAAGAATAGGACATTCCTCCAAAAACTAGAAACTGAGATCCCATTTGACTCAGCAATACCACACCTGGGAATATAGCCTGGAGACCGAAAACACACAGCAGAAACACTATCTGCACTTCTCTATTCATTGCAGCTCTATTCACGATAAGCTAGAATCTGGAAACAACCAGAGTGCCAGAGAACAGACGACTGGATAAAGAAACTGTGGAGAATCTACGCAATGGAATACTATACAGCTGTTATGAAAACGAAGTTATGAAATTTGCCTATAAATGGATGGAGATGGAGAGGATCACACTAAGTGAATTAGCCATATGAAAAAGGACAGATATAGAATGACTGCATTTGTTTGTGGGATATAAAAAATAAATAGTATGATTTCAATGTTCAAGGCCAGGCAAAACATAGTTCAGGAGGTCTTGTCAGTGGGTTGAATCTATTGCAAGTGTGTGGGAGTCAGAGGTTAGGTAAGACAGAGAAAGGAACAGTTACTAATAATTGTTGGAAATGATAATACCAGCTGAGTTCTGAGCTGGTATTATCATGTATAAGGGATATACATGATAACTTCTAAATATATGTATTGATAGCCACAATGTGTAAGAGAAGAAAGAGAGAGAGTGTGAGTGGAGGCAAAGTGCCTGCCATAGAGGCTTGCTGGGGAGGGGAGGTAATGAGGGGACATTGGTGGTAGGATATGGGCTCTGGTGGAGGGATCAGTGCTGGAACACCATATGACTGAAACCCAAACAGGAACATCTTTGTAATTGTATATCTCACAGTGGTACAATAAAGGACATAAAATAATAAATAATAAGTGTTTGAGTTGTTTGAGTATAAGCGACAAAACCATTGGCTATTTCTACAAACATTACATCAGAAAAAGACGGAAATCATCAAAGCCATTAACAAAATTCCATATTTTACACATATATATCTAATATATTTTTATTGTATTACAAAAATTATCTTATCTTTATAGCACAAAATTAAATTAAAGCCATTAGGGAGAGGTTTTCAGCATTAAATTGGTACAAAAATAAATTTGAATTTAACTGTTTTGAAAGTACTCTAGCAGCTTCCACAGCCAGACACACTTGATGAGAGACACTCCAGTCCCACAGCTGTGCCACTTGGTGCCACGTGGAAGCCGCCCATGGAGTTTCAGAGGGCGGTAAATGGCTCAGCCACTGGCTGAGTCCAACATAGCTCCTAGGATTCGCACACACGGCGCTGGCCACGCTGGCCAGACTTGGAGGGGAACTTGGGCTCGTCCTCCCACTCTTCCACCTCCATGTCAGGGGCGTGGCTGCGAGCTCCCAGCTTCCACAGTCAGCAACACCGGACAGACACACTCCAGACCCACAGCTGTGCCAGCACCACTCCACAGCCATGTGACAGACTTAGACAATAATGGAAGTTAGTCCTGGTCCTTCCCAGGATCTTTCACATTTATACACTGTAATGTTCATTCTAGTTGCAACAAAGTGGGGGAAGTTGATGGGGAATGGAGAATTATAATGTCACACTAGAACTCACTATTGAATATACATATAGAGACATCATAAACCGTTAATATCTGTAGGACAAGGCACAAAGTGTAAGAGAAGAGAGAGAAATACAGAGACAGAGACAGAGAGAAAGAGAAAAATAAGTGCCTGCTATAGGCGTAGGCTGGGGTTGGTGGGAGGGAGTGTTTGGACATTGGTGGTGGGAATGGAGCTCTGGTGGAAGTATGAGTTCTGGAACACTGTATGACAGAAACCCAATTATAACCATTCTTGTAATTGTATATCTCATGGTGGTATAATAAAAATTAAGAAAAAAAAGAAAGTACTGCATTAAACTTGGTACTAAAAGTGGAAAACCATTTTGAAAGTGACAACACATTATTTATAAATTTCCCACCATTAACATGATATACCAAAATAGGGAATTTGGGTGAAGAGTGAATGCAATAAAGAGTTAAACGAATCAAATGAAGTATATGATTTGCTCATTTTGTTTGGGAGTCATAACCGGTTATGCTCAAAGCTTACTTCTGACTTTTTTCCCCAGTATCACCTTTGGTGATGTTTGGGAGACCATACGCAGTGTCAGGGATTAAGCCAGGGTTGGCAACATGAAAGGCAAGTGCCTTACTTCCTTATCATTCCAGTCCCTAAATACAGTATACAGTACTGTTATCAAATACTGTTGAGAGAGAGAAAGAGTGATAAAGAAAAAGAGTGAAAGAGAGAGGGTGAAAGCGAAAGAGCAGTAAAAACCAAAATGAACAAAAATCACATTAGGTAACTTGAAATTATACAAAGAGGTCTATCTACAATAGTTTTAGTTATGTAATTACCCTCTGTTAGTCCCATTCAACTGCCAGTATCACACACAACATACTAAAAAATGAGATCTATTTGGATTAACTATGTCTCTCACTATCACTACCATAAGGTATATATAATAAATCTTTGAAAGTTACTTAGAAGCACAAAGTTCATTAGGGGCTGGAGTGCATGTCTTTCACTCATGACACTGTAAATCATTTCATGTCCTCCCTGTTTCCTCCATTAGTACTAGGTAAGTGGCCCTAGTGATTCCCAGCACTGTGAGGCCCAACTAGCACTGTATCACTGGGCCAAAGACTGAAGGATTAGGACTGAGTTATCTTATAGAATATCACCAGAAGTGACTTCTGAGCACTGCTGGGAATCTACCACTCCAAAAATGCTTCATGATAAATTTCTAAGACAAGTTTGCATTATCATATATTATCATTTCATTCAAAACAATTTTTATCATCTTAGGAATTCGGACACTATTACCAAAATACAGATTTAAAATTATTGTATAATTCACACTGGATTGTGTCTTCAGACTGTTTTGTTTAAAGATAGCTTTAATAAATATATATATAATTCACTTAATAAAAACAGGAGTCACTTCCAGTGCAGAGCTAGGAGTTATTTGTAAGCGCCAGTCAGCGTAGTCTCAAAGTAAAAACTGAAACAGAATAAACTTGCCTATAGATTTTTTTCCTGTCATAAAACAGGCTTCTCTAATAAAAATAAAATTTCTTTTGATGAACCTAAATCTGGGTTATATACATTCTTTATAAAATGGTAATAAGTTTGACTCAAATTTTATAGGGTGTTGATTGATCCAAGATAGCATGTATTGAAAAACCTACTTTAAACATCTTTACAAAAGCCTACCTGAATGTAGGGAAAGTAACATTTATGGTTACTATGGCATATTAGCCTTATTTGAAGTACTCAAGTATCTAGTGGCTGTTTTAATGAACTCTTCAGATACAAAAAAATTTTCATTTAGAGCTTCACAGAAATTTCAAATAAGAATTTATGCTCTAAATGTTAAAAATGTATGAAGAACTCACAAAACATTACTCCGAAAAAAATGGAACCTTCCCAAACTGGGGAAAATAGCTTGGGAAAAAAAATTTCTTTACCGGAGGAGATATATACATGGCCAATAGATACCTGGGCTAAAACACCCTTGTTAGAGTCCCTTTAAGAATTGCTAGGTGTGACCCAAAAAGAAAAAAAAAGAATTAAAGGAATGGCAAATATCCAAATTATGGGGATATATGAGTTGGAAAAAAAACAGTTAAGGAGTCAGTTGAGACAGGGTTCTCAGCCTGGCTGGCAGGAGTGAGTTAGAGGAGCAGAGAGCCTGGCAGGATAGAGAGTTAAGAGGAGCAGAGAAGGGCTGGCTTGAGCTTGCCTGCGGGAAATAGTTTGAAGAAAGTCTTAAGGGATGTTCAGAGCCTCTATACTGGTTCTGTACCGAATACTGTCAGTCAGCCACTCAGCTGAAAACTGACAACTGACACCCGAACAGCCTGGACAGTTGATCATCCAGTACAACATGATTTCCCTATGGGTAGGTTGTTTAATAGCCTCTTTGCTGGGGATAGGAAATGTTGCTCCTTCTTTGCAAGGAACAACATTTGTAGCTTGCTCTCACTATATATTCTAGGTGGCTTAATAACGCTGTGGTGTGTTTACCTTCAGATAAGTATATTTAAATTGAAAAACTTAATTTATATATTATCTGAAGGGAAGAAAGCATTCCCAGTGGTAACACGTTTGCAATCCAAAGGCTTTCCCAAGGCTAATAATGGCATGTCAGAGGGTTCCTTATCAATGGACTTACATATTAATGAGGAAAAAGACTGAAAAAGAACCAGATACTTCAAGTTCTGACATCGACAATAATCTAAAAATGCCATGCCCTTTTCCACCATCTTGCTCTCGTAATAGCAGACATGGAAGGAAACCGTTTAGGCCACATGACCCTTGCAACTCTTTCCCGACAATGCAGATAAAACTTATGCTCTGTCACATAAAACCTTAAAGATGGGATCTCTATGCCAGTTTAAAAAGGCTCCTGGCAACCCACAATGTGTGGGAGAAGGAGGAGAGAGAGAGGGAGAGGAGAGGAGATAAAGAACCTGCCATTTAGGTGGGATGTGGGAGGGAGGGAATTGGGGACATGGGTGGTGGCTGAGGGGCACTGGTGGAGGGCGGGGTGCTGGAACACTATGTGACCGAAACCCCCAAGCGTGAACAACGTTGTAATTGTATATCTCACGATGGTATAATAAAATGTTAAATACAAAAAAAAAAAAAAATAAAAAGGCCTGCGCAAATTATGGACCAACTAGTCATTTTTGTTCAGAATATCTTTCTAATTGGAGTGAGAGTGCAGTATGGACACCTGAAGGCTTCCACGTGATAGCTAAAACTTGCCTCGGCCCATCCCAATTTCTTCAGTGGAAAATGTGGTTTCAATGATGAGGCCAAAACTAAACTGGATACTCTAGGACATTATGGAAAAAAATTGCAGTACTTAAATTAACATATAACATGCTCATTGACGAAGGGGAATGGAATGACAAACGTAATCAAGCCACCTTACCCCAGACAATGCTATCTTATGTCTGGGAAGCAGCTTTAACAGCTTGGAAGAAAATAGACAGGGACGCCTGAATTTCAAGGCACACACCAGAATATTTCACTTTATCCTTTATCTCAGAGCCGTATGCAGATTTCTTAGTAAACTAACTGATGCAAATCAAAAACAAAAGGAAAAGAAACCCAACAATATTTAGTTACAGCTGTTAGCATTAGAAAATGCTAACGAAGATTGCCAAATTATTATACATCCTACTAGGGAAAGAGAGAACATAATGGGTTGCCTCCAGTCCTGTAGGAACTTCAGTTCCATACATCATCAGGCTTGTGTAAGCGCCACCATTTCCCTGACTGGTCCACGGAATAAAGAGCAGGGCCAAAGGATCTTGAAGGTTACTCTTTAATGTTCTTTTGTTTCATCTCACTGCTCTCTGAAGGAATCTCTCCTAGACCTCTGTTTCTCTCCAGCAGCAGTTTCTCCTGCAGGCTGCTCTCTCTTTGTGGGGGAAGAGGTTCCTTTCATCAGGGCCTCTCACTTCCGGATGTCTCTGTTCAAGGCTTCATGCTTCAGGTCCTCTCCCGACCTCTCATGTCAGGACCCTTTTCCTTAGGTCCTTTCTGCTCAGGGCTTTTCCCTTCAGGGCTTCTTTTCTCTGGACTCCTTGGGTATGTCACTATATCCCTAGTTACCTTGTTTTATCTTATGCTACGGTTTTCTGTGTCTCTGAATCCCTATCTCGTTATTTGAGTACCTCCGTGTTGCCGGCTGCCTGTGGTCCAAATACTCAGTAGCCCTGAAACTCTGTAGCCCTATAGCTTAGATGACTGCCCTCCTGCTCAGGCATCAGCCTTATGGCTCTGGTGCTGGCCTTCGGCCTCAGCACCAGAAGCTTCTCCCTCCTTGGTGCTGGCCATTCGGCTCAGGCACCAGGGGCCCCATGGCCTAAGTGCTGTCCAGGCACCAGAAGCTGCTGCTCTCTCAGTCTGGAAGACCCCTGAGGATGCTCTCCTCGGACCTCTATTTATAATCTAGGACAGGTTGAGAAGGCCAGCCTCAATTGTCTTAACAGACCTTGAGAGACTAGTACTGTGCCTTTAAGATCACACACGCCCTATCACTTATTATCAGGAAATGAAAACCAAAATGTCATTGAGATATCACTTGATCCTATGAATGAAGTTACTCACTCATTACCTGTATCAAAATGATCACTTGATCACTTGATCACTTGACATGCCGTTATTCATCAATTTGCTCGAGTCGGAGCCAGTAACATTTCCATTTGACCCTATTACGTGCCAGTGTAGCCCAACGACATCTGGTTGTTTCAGGCCTTCTTAGTGCTGCCGTATTAAGGGCTCTTTCAGGGTCGGGAAAATAAACATTGTTATTACTGGTTTTGGCATATAGAATATGCATCGGACAACTTGCCAGGCTCTGTGGTGTGTGCAGTATACTCTAAATAGCTTGCTGGGCTCTCTGAGAGGGGTGGGTTTCATATTCATGGTAATCTGGGGAGCTGGTATCTGCTCTGCCTGGTGTATCTGCGTCTGTGGTTCAAGCATTCCTGGGCTGGAAATACTCTCCTCTGAAGAGTGGGTCTCTGAATGGTAGGTCTCTGTAGGCTGGGTCTCTGACAAGCCGGGCTGGAGATTGGCTTAATCTCTTGGGTGGACATCTGACTACCTGTGGAGTGTGAATGATGAAGATCGCTGCCAGCATGGTGTGGGAGTTCCTCTGGATTCTTCTGAGGCTTTATCGGGATGGTGGCTCTATCAAAATGATATGCAAAAACTGCTATTGAATGTTTAGACAAAACAACCATTGTACACTGTTGGTAGAAATTTAATCTATTCTATCTTGTTCAGGGATCCCTGTCTGAGGGAATGCCTTTAGTCAGTATTCTCTCCAGGGATATTCTAGAAGTTGAATTGGTGATTAAATAATGAATGTTTAGTTTATTTATATTTACTTCATTCTTTTATTTTTAGGTTGCCACACAGGAGTTCACTCTCATTAATACTTGCTCTACTTGTTCAGGACTGATTGATTCTGTGCTTGAGCCCTGAATGTGATTCAGGACTAACTGGGCTGGGAGCCTCTAGTGCCCTACCCTAGTGTTCAGGCTATGCAGGGATCAAATTAGGAGCCCAGACAACTCAATACATATGCACCAGCCCTTTGAGCTACCATTCCAACACTAATATGTAGCTTTTCAATACTTATTTTTATAAATTGCCCTTTTCATCTTAAAGTTTAATTTCCTCATGTGGCATACAAAGTAACAAATTCAGAGGAAAGTGGATGTCAATGAGAAGGATCCTATAGGTAGATTGTTAGAGATGATGGCAATTTGGTGGTAGGCATTAAATAACCCCAAAACATAAAACAATTATATTTTTGTAACTTATTCTCTCATTAAAATAGCAATAAGGGACCGGAGCGATAGCCTAGCGGGTAGGGCATTTGCTTTGCACACGGCCAGCCGATGACAGCCCGGGTTCAATCCCGGCATCCCATATGGTCCCCCCGAGCACCGCCAGGAGTAATTCCTGAGTGCAGAGCCAGGAGAAACCCCTGAGCATTGCCGGGTGTGACCCAAAAAGCAAAAAAAAAAAGCAGTAAGTACTGGGAGAGAGTACAGTAGGTATGTACTGTACTCCACCAATGTATCAAGGTCGCCTCCCATATCCTAAGCCATTGACAAATTCAGTTTTGAGGCTGATACTTATGGTTTCTTACCATCGGTCACTTGTTATACTCTTACTAGATTTCTCTAGGGCTTACACCCAAGTAGGTATGTGTTGATCAAAGGATATGCTAAAGTCTGATGGGTACTGCCTGTTGACAGATACACAGGGTTTTCTGGAAGGCTGTCTCCCAATAGAGATAGGGTGTGGAATTCCCTGGTGATTCTGTTTTCACAAGGTAGAAACAAAGACTCTGCTATCTTAGATCATTTCCCTGCATCACATCTCCTTGTTGGTTGTAGCTAGTCTAACAAGCAGTCTAATGGATGCTGCTTGAGATGCAGACAGAAAGCAGGTTTTTCTTGTGTTCTATCTCTCCAAAGCAGATAAGATCTTGCTATCTTGGGCTAGTCAGGAAGGTTGAATTTTCAAACTTTCACAGTTCTCTTGTCTGTTACTCACATAGTTAGATGGCACCCCCTGCCTGCTTGGCTCCTGTTGGTCTCCTTTGTGAGGTCTCATCTTTGCACCCTGACTGACAGAGATCTCTAATCAATATCACAGCAATAGGTATGGCACTTGTCTTGTACACAGCTTACCTAGGCTCAAAAACCCTCTCCAGGAGTAATTCTTGAGTACAGAGCCAGGAGTCCTGAGCACTCCGGAGTGCCCCCTAAAAAAAAGCAATAAATATGTGGAAACTATAGACCAAAAAGTATTTGCTCACCACTTGTCTGACAAAGAGAATTTTAAAGCATTGGCAAAAACAAACAACAAAAACAAACTACA
>JAJIBD010012313.1:0-44153 GCA_021461705.1 Cryptotis parvus
CTCAGGAGAGAGGAATTTTCTGAATCACGTTAAGTATTGGCAAAACCCAAAAAGCTCTCTCCAATCTCTTCTGCTTACTATGTCTTTTTCTAAGTTGTCATTTATGGATTTGCAAAGAGACCATACACACCAGGTCATTCTATTCATTTTTATTATATGGTGAGGTGTTGGCGAGAGACTCTCACACATGGGGCAGAGCTGTTCCCTTGTCTCTCCCTGTGCACAGCCGTTCATGAGGCAGTCGGGAGGCATGGCGGGTTCCTAGCCCTGGCCCACCACCTCAGCAGAGCCTCACAACAAGCCAGACTTCCCCTCCTCACTCCACGGGCCCTGCCATTTCCACTTTTGGACTTCCCTCTTGTCAGAATTCCACCCAGCAGACCAGCCCATCACAGCCCGGCTCGGCGAGCGGTTTATCAATAAATGCTTTATTTGGAGGTGTTTAAAAGAGTTTGCCTCGGCAAGCCTTGCAAGCTTCTCGTGTTGTATATGATATGCCAAATTCCAGTAACAATTATATTAGATCATTCCCATGACCTAATATAATGGTTTGAGGCTCTTTATGTTCCTGTAGCAAGCTGATGCCCCTGGCACTACTGGCATGAGACAGGACATATGGAGATATTACTGGTGCCCGCTCTAGCAAATAGATGATCAAGGGAAGATTGTGATTGAGATTGTGATTGTGAGGTGTTAGCAGATGCCATCACAGTTGGCTCTGGGTCTTTGCAGTTTAAAGCCATTTTCATTGCCTTAAGGTTCTTGTGCAAATCACAAGAGGAGATTAGGGGCAGGAATGGATAAGGCAGTTTGATTTTAATAACTCTTGGGATATTGTCATAAGTCATATTATGAATCCAATGCTATCTAGTCTGGTTACCCTTCCTCTTATTTCCCAAAGGTCCTCAAATATATATGTATATAATATATAAGATATATATAAGATATATATAAGATATATAAGATATATATGATACATATATACCAGGAGGAAACCACCCTGGAACCACCCTTTGGAATCGGCTCTGTAAAAAAATTAAAGGAGGGTCATGCTGGCTTGCCTCAGGCAGATGAACAGGACCCTTTAAGTAAAACAGAGGCAGAGCACAAAAAATTACACTGGAGCAGAGTAATATGGACATGGACCTATGGGTACCAAGATGACATCTGGGTGCATGCAGCTCATGGTCTGAAATTAAAATGTTATTTTCCTCATGCTATAAATCTTGAGATGACTTTTGTTCTTAAGTATGACATCTATGCCAACCCTCTCTCCACAGTCTCTTGCATAACAGCTGAGTGGGATAGTAGGATTGAGGACCTGTCACTTAGCATTTGATTAGACCTGGGCTAGGTGTGGTTACCTGGAGATTAGAATGTGAGTGCTGGTCTCTGACTTTGCAAAGACCAGACCTTTGTGGGCCGGACCTGGACTTTTGGCACCTCTTGAGAAAGAAAAGGACTATATAGTGTCCAATATAGATCTGAGCACTTTAGCACAATCCTGAGTTTTGGAGAAGTCTCCATCTTGTGGGAGATCTTGGCCTGAGCACAAGGTGAGAGAAATATGATCGTCAACCATAGGTCTGGGAGATCCCAACAGCTTGGATTGTAATGACAGAGTGTGTTTAATGATTGATGATAATAAAGCCTTTTGGAACTGTGCTAAATTATTTTGTCCTTCTCCACCCTTGAAGTAAAAGAGACTTGTTCCCTAATACTGACAGGGACTCCAATAGACCTCCAAATTGGGTCATTTGTACTGGTATAGCAGCATTTCATGGAGAATATGTCACCATTCTCATTTTACAAAATTCTAGTTTCCTTTTTTTTGACAGTGTTACACACTCCCTCACATTTTAGCACCACTCAGTTTTGTATCTTTCCTGGCTGATTCATTACTGTAGCAGAAAAAAATAAATGTAATATTTGAAAATGTCAAATAATTCCTGTATGTGTGTGTTTAGCACCACCCTGGTGGTAAATCTCTGACCTAGTTAGACAACTGTGGCTTTAGACTTCAGGAAAACCTTGTCTCTGATTCTTTCTAAATGCATTTATTCAACCATTCTAAAGTAAAAAATTGTGAAGCTTCTTGGTTACATATTAAAATTGTTGAAGAAGTCAATTTGGAATGCTTAATATAAACTTGTACTAATATTGAAAACTGAAACTGTGTTTTCCACAAATATTAAAGATATTCAGTATTAAAATTGAGTTATTGGGGTTAGAACTATAGCACAGTGGAAAGGGCACTTGCCTTGCAAAACCAACCTGGCACCCTGTATGCCCTGGAGCCCTATGAGTTGTGATCCTTAAGCATAGAGTCAGGAGTAAGCCATAAGCACTGCTGGATGTGGCCCAAAACAAACTAAAAATGATCTTATATGCGAAACAAAGAGGTTCTGAGGGTCTACTGACATTTTAAGTTCTTCCTCCAGGACCACAGAATGCATTTAGGTGCAAATCCTAATTCTGCAAAATGTTGGTTGACTCCTCATAGTGGTTGTTGCTAGTGTCCCACATAGAACTGAGCACATGGCAAATGCTAAAATATTTGCTTAATCTTTCACAAGATTCTAATTTTTTTTCTTTAAAAGCCCCCTTTTAAGATCTTTACATGAAAATTCGTTGATATGGGGAATCTTACCAATCTTATAAAAGCACTGCTTACTTGTTATAGACTAATAAGAGTCACTTGTCAAATGTTCAGCAAATTCAGCCAACCAATAATTAAGGTATGGTAGCTTGAGTTGGCCACATTGGTAGAATTTACCCAGAGGAAATTGATGATTCAAATTCAGCAAAGACAGAAAAATTCTTACAATTCGTTAGAACAAAGCTTTAAAATTAGAATAAAGAATACACTATTGAACACTGACATCATCTTTGCCCCTGAGTTGAACTTGCTTAGACAAAGAAGAATGTTTCCGTCTTCCCAAAAAAAATCATATGATTAAAATTAGTGCCAAATATAGCCCTAGGAGTTTTGTTAAGTGATTTGGTCATCAAGTCAAGTCCTCATAAAGATGGTAACAGCAACCTTATGAAAGAAGCTCCTGAAAAGTCCTGTGAACCAATGATCTTGCTTACCTGTGGTATGCTGAATGGGGAAATATACTGTAGTAAAAGGGGGATGCCTAGATCACTGTTGACCCAAGTGTTTAGAGGAAAAAACCAAAGAAGGAAAGAAATCAATGTGGAAGAGAAAGGGAAATAATGGGTCAACAGGCATGAAGGAAGTTATACTGGTGATATGGGCGAGTGGTATGGCCGTCTATCCAAAAACACAGATCCAGCAACACTGAAAACATGAGATCTAAGCCAAAGCCATTAAAACTCCATAATATGTCTGTCAAGTTGACAGGTTGAGATGGGGCAGGGTTTGGGGTAGGGAAGAAAAACAGGAACACTGGTAAAGGGAAGTTTACACTGGTGGTGAGACTGGTGTTGAAATTGTATATGCTTAAAATATACCTATCGGCAGAGCTGCGCAAGCGGCTGGGGAGACTGGAGCCCGGCTCGCGCAGAGCCTAGCTGACGATGGGATCCCGAGGAGGGCAGATGGGTTTTGGGTGTTGGCCCATCGCCTCTGGGGGTCCCGGAAGCAGCCGGATGAAACTCGCCCATCACACTAGCCACCATCTTCGCTGTCCAGACGCTGAGAAAATGCCTCACGACCAGATCAACAGAGCAAGACCAGTTCGAGCCCAGGTAGGCGGCTCCCAGAAGCGCGGAATCACTGGGAATTCGCCAGATGGAGTCAGGGTTAAGCCACTCCCCCCTCCATTTTGTCGAGTCTGGTGTACCCGCCCAGGAGCCGCCGGGAACCAGTATGCAGAGCTCGCGCAAGCGGCTGGGAGACTGGAGCCCGGCTCGCGCCCGAGCCCAGCTGACGATGGGATCCCAAGGAGGGCAGATGGGTTTTTGGGTGTTGGCCCATCGCCTCTGGGGGTCCCGGAAGCAGCCGGATGAAACTCGCCCATCACACTAGCCACCATCTTCGCTGTCCAGGCGCTGAGAAACTGACCCACGACCAGATCAACAGAGCAAGACCAGTTCGAGCCCAGATTGCGCGGCCGCAGCGGCTCTGCGAGTCCACTAAAATAGTGAAACAGTAATGTCTTTTAATGCACTGTATTCCACGAAGAGCAGGAAAGTTTATCGGGAAGGAGATATAAAGATGAAAGAAATGACATACAGAATCTGCCAAGTAGTTGAGGTGCGGGAGGGGAGGGAGGTGGGGACATTGGTGATGGTAGATGGGTTTGGGTGGAGGGATGGGTGTTGGAACACTGTAGATCCAAAACTC
Source organism: Cryptotis parvus (assembly GCA_021461705.1). NCBI lineage: Eukaryota > Metazoa > Chordata > Mammalia > Eulipotyphla > Soricidae > Cryptotis > Cryptotis parvus. The sequence goes on from JAJIBD010012313.1 coordinate 4,313, forward strand.
TACATGAGCATCTTTCAATTGTATGTCTAAAATGGTGTAATAATATTTGGGGAAAATAATAAAATTAAATTAAAAAAAAATATATACCTATCAATCACAGTCTTCTCGTTCATCATCGATTTGCTCCAGCGGGCCCCAGTAACATCTCCATATGTCCTGTCTCATGCTAGTAGAGCCCAATGGCAATTGCTTGCTCCAGGACATAAAGAGCCTCAATCCATTCCGAATAAGGTCTATAATTTTTACTGGTATTTGGCATATCAAATACAGCACGGGTAGCTTGCCAGGCTCTGCCAGGCAGATAGCATACTCTTGTAGTCATCTCTAAGTCCAACATTTATTGATGAACCGCAGAGCCGCTGTGATAGGCTGTTCTGCTGGGTGGAGTTCTGACTCAAGGGAAGTCCGAATGTGGAAAATGGAGGCCCCTCATGGAGTGGGGCGGGAGGGTCCTAATTTTCTGTAAATTAAAATTATTTAAGAAAATTTTAAAATTAAATAAATAGTATGTTTTTTTTATTTTTTACTTTTACAATTACAAAGATATACAATTAAAAAGTTCATATTGGGTTTTGGTCATACAGTGTTCCAGCGCCCATCCCGTCATCAGTGTCCATCTCCCACCACCAACATCCCCACTTCCCTCCCCCTCCCCAGCCGTCCTCCATGGCAGGTTCTTTTATTTCGTTCCCTTTCTCTCTTTCTCTTTTCCTTCCCTTCCAGACTATGGATTACAGAACATACATTAGAAGGTTGTCATGTGTATCTTTTTGCCTCTATTTAATGCTCAGTTCTAGGTTGGCATTAGTACCCTCGACAATTGTTAGCACACTGTTCCATTTTCTGTCTTACCTAGCCTCTGACTCCCACACATTTGTGATAATTTCCACCTTTGACAAGACCTCCTGATATATGTTTCACTTGACCTTGGATATTGGTATCATAATATGTACATATATATTTATGTTATGCAAATAAATGCAGTCTCTTTTAAAAAAGAGAGATCCTCTGAAATAAAAAATTAACTTATTGGAACCTTTGTAAGGTTTAAGAAGTTTGGTCAATGAATTATGTTTTTTGTTTTTAAAAAAAACCCAGTCTATGGTAGTTTGTTTTAGAACTCGAATAGGCAAAGACAGTGTAATACATGAAGTAAGATGACTTCTATTCTGGTTTAGTATTATTCTCTTCTATGCAATGCTATGCTATGCTATACTGCATAGTCATACACACCAACAACTCCTAATATAAAATGAAACCTTGATTATTTAGGCACTGTGGTTTACAATACTGTTATGATATAGTTTTATGCATGACCCATTCCAGCACACTTTCCAGCAGAGTATCAGCTCTCTTCCACCCCTGTCCTATTTCCTCACTCCTCCCACCATATTTTTAGACCCCATCCCACTTCCATCCTATTTCTTTTCCCACCCTTCTTCCCTTCCTTGCGATAATATTTCTACTAAAAATTAGTTCCAAGTTTCTATTGCCTTTGACATTTGTATACCTTACTTTGCTTCTTTCTTTATAGTCTATGAATTAGAGGATCATTTTTGTATCTGTCCCTCTCTGACTAATTCAACTTAGCATGATACTTTCTAACATAGGGGTACATATCTTTTATGAATAGAAGTTTTGGTCCCTTACGATAGATGCCAAGAAATGAAATTGCTCGGTCACTTAGAAGCTCGATCCCTAGCTTTATAAGACATGTCTATATTGATTTTCCAAAAGGCTGGACCAGTCAACATTGCCACCAGCAGTAAATAAGGATCCATTTTCCCCACATCCACTCCAACACTGGTTCTTTTTATACTTTTTTAGTGTGTTAGTCTCACTGTTGTAAATTTATATATGGGCAATTTTATGCAGACAAGACACTGTTCATCTTCATAATTCTAGATACACAGGTATTTCTTGACTGTCTGAATGGCATAATGATAAGTATTGGGGTTATGAAGACGTATAAAAAAAAGTAAGGACATTTGTCTCATAATATGTCCTTTTGTCTCATAATACTTCCTTTCACCGTGACTTACAAAATGAAGCTACACCCACATTTAAGTTATATTCATTTACACCAGAGATGATGAAAACAATGCAGTGGGCTTAGTTTACTTTTCTTTGCACAAGTAAAAATCTGCGGAGGATAGTTTCGCAAGGTATCACTGTATCATTGTCTTCCCGTTCATCATCGATTTGCTCAAGCGGGCACCAGTAACATCTCAATATGACCTGTCTCATGCAAGTAGAGCCCAAGGGAACCTGCTTGCTCCAGGAACATAAAGAGCCTCAAACCATTTCATCAGGTTGTGGGAATGAGGTCTATAATTGTACTGATATTTGGCATATCAAATACAACACAAGAAGCTTGCCAGGCTCTGCCGTGCGGGTAACATACTCTTGTAGTCATCTCAAAATCCAGCATTTATTGATGCTGCGTAGGGCTGCGCAGGCCGGGCTGTGATAGGCTGGTCTGCTGGGTGGAGTTCTGATGAGGGGAAGTCCGGATGTGGAAAATGGAGGCCCTCATGGAATCCGGGGTCGCCTGGCTTGTTGTGAGGCTCTGGGCCGGATTAAAAAAAAAACTGCTGCAGGGTGAATCTCGATGAGCCAGGCTGTGAGGTATAATAGTAAGGTATAATAGTAGTCAATTCTGAAATATAAGTTGACTTCCAGATTCATAGTGATATATCACAAAGAATGAAGCTAAATATTCAGTTATAACTTTTCCTGCCATCATAAAATGAGAGCTAACACTAGTCTACCACAAGTGTGTGGGAGTCAGAGGTTAGGTAAAACAGAGAAAGGAACAGTGTGTTAATAATTGTTGAAAATGATAATACCAGCCTAGAACTGAGCACTGAATATAAGCAAAAAGATACACTGGATAACCTTTATATGTATATATTGCAGTCCACAATTTGTAAGAGAAGAGGGAGAGAGAGAGAAAGAGAGGGAGAGAGAGAGAGAGAGAGAGAAGAGAGAGAGAGAGAGAGAGAGAAGAGATAAAGAACCTGCCTCTAGGGAGGCAAGGGGAGTGGGGAGTACTTGGGGTTATTGATGGTCGGAAATGGGCACTGATGGGGAATGGGTTCTGGAACACTGTATGACTGACACCCAAACATGAACATCTTTGTAATTGTATATCTCACGGTCTCATAAAATATTTTTAAAAAATATAATAAAATAAAATGAGAGCTACTGGAAATCTGAGAAATTTTTTTTACTTAGAAGCTAATCAGGAGAGATTATGATGCATTAACAATTTTTTTTTGAAATTACAATGACAGGAACACATGTTCATTTTTCATTTTCCCATAGTCTTCTGTGGCACAGTTACTTTTCTCATATGGGAAAGTCTGTATTTACTCCCAAACAATAGTCTTTCTATTGCATCAAGTGGGATATTTGTGACCCTTTCCTTGATCTGATTTCCTAAACTTAACACTTTCATTCTTTAATCTTGTGTATCTCTGGGGAAAAGAATCTGTCTGGAGATACTAGAAAAAATTTTTTCTTCTCCAAATAAAAGAGCGCAAGTCACATTTTTTCTTTCCATTTGTTGATGAATCATGTGGTAAGTGATTCGACAGAAAAATTGTTCTTTAGTAAAACTTTTCATATATTCTGAATTAATACACTCGCAGACATGGGGCAGAGCTGCTACTGGCTCTCCCTGTGACCAGCTGCTCACAAGGCGCCGGGAGGGGTGGTGGGTTCTAGCCCTGGCCCACCACTCCAGCAGAGCCTTGCAACAAGCCAGACGACCCCCCCACTCCATGAGGGCCTCCATTTTCCACATCTGGACTTCTCTCGTCAGACCTCCACCCAGCAGACCAGCCTATCAGCGCCCGACTTGCGGGGGCCCGCTTGCGGCTGCGCAGTTCATAATAAATTCCGGACTTAGAGATGCCTACAAGAGTATGCTACCTGCACGGCAGAGCCTGGCAAGCTACCCGTGTTGTATTTGATATATATGCCAAATACCAGTAACAATTATAGACCTCATTCCGAATGTATTGAGGCTCTTTATGTTCCTGGAGCAAGCAGATGCCTTGGGCTCTATTAGCATGAGACAGGACATATGGAGATGTTACTGGGGCCCGCTCGAGCAAATCGATGATGAACGGGAAGACAGTGACAGTGACAGATTACCTTAAAAACAAATTTCAGGTCTGAAATGAAAAATAAATCAAATAGGCAAGTTGAAGAATTGAGTGCATGCTCAATTTGAATGACTACTGGGTTTACACAGTAACAAGGCAGCAAGAGCAGACTTGTGGTCAACAGCCAGAAAACTTTATCTGAATTCTATTTTTCTGACCCTTAAGATTTAGATGATCACTATCACTATCACTATCTTCCCATTAATCATCTATTTGCTAGAGCAGGCACCAGTAATATCTCCATTTCATGCTAGTAGAACAAAGCATGCTAGTAGAACATGTCCCATCTCATGCTAGTAGAACCCAAAGGCATCCGCCTGCTCCAGGAACATAAAGAGCCTCAAACAATTATATTAGGTCATGGGAATGACCTAATATAAATGTTACTGGTATTTGGCATATCAAATACTACACGAGCAGCTTGCCAGGCTTGCCGTGCAGGTGGCATACTGTTGTAGTCACCTCTAAATAAAGCACTTATTGATAAACCGCGCGGACCGCTAGCAGCCACGCGAGCCGGGCTGTGATAGTCTGGTCTGCTGGGTGGAGTTGTGACGAGAGGGAAGTCCAGATGTGGAAAATGGCGGGCCCCATGAGTAGGGGAGGGTGGTCTGGCTTGTTGTGAGGCTCAGCTGGGGTGGCAGGCCAGGGCTAGAACCCACCATGCCTCCCAGGCACCTCACGAGCAGCTGGTCACAGGGAGAGCAGGTAGCAGGTAGATTTAGGTGATAACTGATGTATCTCTGACTTGTCTTGGGCTTTACTTTCAATGCTACACCTCATATGGAAACAAAATGCCCAGGGCTGGAGAGATAGTATAAGGGTTAATGCTCATGCCTTGCTTGAAACCAACCCTGATCCGACCCTCAATACAAGTGGACTCTCCCAGCACTGCTGGCATGGCCCACCAAACTAAGCATCCTCAAGCCCTTGCAATAAACTACTGACACTCAATAGAAGGGGTACCTTGGACTCCTGAATAGCCCTTTTGAGTTCCACTTTTTCCTCTCCCTCAAAAACAAATTACTTCCTTCTGCCACCACGAGTTCAGACAAAGAGGTAATGATACAAGAGCATCCATCCTTTTGCACAGTTTTCAGACACATTTACACAGTAGCTGACAGTACATGGTAGTAGCTTCAAGAATGCACTTTAAAAGCAGGTGGCCAAAGCAGGAATCTAAGCTCACTGCTACCACAACAGGATCATCAAGCAAGGGGTGGGATCTTCCACATTTATAAACAAAATGTGGCTACATTTCTAACGGCAGTAGCTTGGGTTGACATAGCACAAAATCTTACATAAATAATGCTTTATTCAAACGAATATAAATTTGATTACATTACAATGTAATGTATTCTGTGCTGGGTCAAAATACATTTGTACAGATAGCAATTTTTTTTTGCGCCTCAATCCCTAGGAATCAGGGAAGTAATCAGTATCGCATATTTTAATTTTATTTTGTTTGAGGACCACACTGAGCAATGCTTGGGGGTTACTCATGAGTCTGGACTTAGGAATAATCCCTGGAAGTGTTCAAAGGACCATATGGGATGCCAGGGATCAAGCCCATGAATGCTTTGTACAAGGCAATTGTCCTTACCAGCTGTGCTATCTCTTAAGCCCTGTACATATTTTGAAAGAGAAACATTGGTGAGTTAAAATCATTTTTAACTGTTATATCATGTTACATATAAGAAGATGTAGACTCCTTAATTTAAGTCTTTTTATTGCTTTTTAGGGTCACACCCAGCGATGCTCAGGGGTTACTCCTGTCTCTTCCCTCAGGAATTACTCCTGGCGGTGCTTGGGGGACCATATGGGATGCTGGGGATCCAACCCGGGTTGGCCGCGAGCAAGGCAAGTGCCCTACCCGCTGTGCTATCACTCTGGTCCCTTAATTCTAAGTCTTATCCTTGATGATCATCTGTGGTACAGCCCAACATATAAGAGTAAGAATAAAGATGTGCAATTCAGTACAAAGCACCACCATTATATATCGGCGACACGTTTTCTCATCACCCAAGTTCCTAATCCAAAAGGAATGTGCAAAGTCAAGTACAAACCATGGCTTCCTAGGAAAGATAAGTCTATTCAGCCCAAAGTCAGTTAATCTCATAATGTGTTTTCAGGTGCTAAGTGGTATTTTCGCTGTGTAAAGTTGTCTAAGCAGCACATGCTGGATTGCCACCAGCCTGCAGAGCTGTAGGGAAAGAAAATGATCACTTATGTATCTCAGTGGCTTATCAGGGAACATGGAAGAATTAATGTATTTATTCTTTCTTCTGAGATTAAATGTAATTGCTTTAAAAAATATAATCATGCCATTGTTTGAATTGTATGCATTTCTTATGAAGCCCTAATACATTTTCCTCTAGTCTGCAAAGTCTATGGTCTCTTATCCTCATTTCCTGTGGATAAATACTTTGTTAATTAATAAAGTATTATATGAGCACTTAGTGTCTGCATTTAACAGTGCAAGGATTTCATTCAGATTATGTTAATAGATTGTTCGCATTATTTCTTGCATTAATTACAACTTCTTTCTGTGGTTTCATCATAAGAGCTTTGTCTCTGTGAATACAGGGGGCTTTTTGGATTATATTCTTGTTTGACTGCTGAAGTAATGCTAGGAAAATATTATTATATTGAGAACCACTCTCTAGGACTTGGATCAAAAGACAGAAACAGAGATTCAATTATTTCCAGTTCTTAGAGACAACAGAATTAGTCTCCTAGAATCAAAATCAAGTAAATGGAAAATTTCTCTGGAACCCACACCTCTTAAGAACAAATTTATGACATTTGTATTCCATGTTATAATATCTTAGGCATGATTATGAGAAAAAGTTGAAAGGTTTCTTCCTAGTAATTTATATATGTGGAATTCAGATGGAGCAAATATGTGGAGTCAGTATGAATCTTGGACCACAAGAGTGCATGCATTATTACTTAATTTCATTGGATTCAGCTTAGTTTTAACACATATATTGTGCTGTTGAGAAGCTTGTTGCACAACCTTTCTCTCTCGCCTTCTCTCTCTCTCTCTCTCTCTCTTTCTCTCTCTCTCTCTTATATGTTTCCTCCAACCCTGCCCAATCAAATCTTTTTAGACAAGTACTGGGATATTAGGTGACTTCTAGAAATTAAGACCCTGGGTCTCCTGTCATCTTTTCATCATGGTACTATTGAGGCATGTTGGATTTAATTCGAGCAATCTGACATATTTTGAAAAACTGGGGAATTGCTGTTCCCACTCCAGGAATTAGCCATTAAGAATGAATTTCTTCATGTACCCACAGATGAAGCACTGCTCCCAACCACCACAGCCAGCAACCTGGAAGAGAGACACTCCAGACCCACAGCTCCACCGGCAACACTGGAAGAGAAACACTCCAGACCCAACCACTTCAGACCCATAGCTCCCCCACTCAGCCTCACGTGGAAGCAGCCCATTGAGTCCTGGAGGGAGGTAAAGGGCTCCTCCAGCCCGGCTGGCCGGAGTCAAACATAGCTCCAAGGGTTTACTGGCTGGATTTGGAGCGGGAATTTGGGCTCCTCCTCCCATTCCTCCACCTCCATGTCGGCAGGTGTGGCTGCAAGCTCCCAACATACATTCACATATACAGATCTATTCACATATATGTACCTATATTCATATACTTTTTTTCACTTCTACCTCCTCGTTTTCTTTTTAGGAAATACTTTTTTTCTTTGTGTCTTGGGTTCCAATATATTTCTAGTCAAGGAGACTAATTTCAGTGAACTGAAGATTGCTCCAAGCCTAAACATCTTAGAGGTCTATTCACGAAAGAAATGTGTTCTGCTGTAATCTCCAACAGCCACTGGCCCTGCTCTTCAGATTCACAAACTAAATTTCTGAGATGTAAGTCACACCACTAAAATTAACAGACACACTGATCTCCTTCCCTGAAAACTGTGGGGAACAGTCCAAGAGGAATAGGTTGAGTTCCCACCCTATTAAAACAGCCACACCCACAGCCCAGTGCTACTGGCATGTCAAAGACCCAACCCCAAAGTTTCAATAAGAATCTGTGCAGAGATACCAAACCATGAAAATTCCAGTAACCTGGATATTAACTCCAAATTTCACAGTAATGAAATTCCAGTAGGAGCACACCAAATTAGATGTAGGAGCACACCGAATTAGACAGGAAAGTAATACAGAAGTCAACTAAATTCAACAAACAAGTAAAATACACACACTCACACATACTCACACACACACACACATACACACAGAGAAGGCTGAACTAGCAACAAACAGCTTAGTAAATCCTCAGATAAGAACTCAAATTTTCTTTCAACAAAGTATTTTTTGATAATTCCTTTAACATTTAGTTGTAACAAGCAATATAAAATAAATTTTTGTGTGCCTTCTAAAGGGGCAGGCTTGGGGATGGTTGGGAAAACAGGAACAGTGGGGGTGGAAAGGTTACTCAGGAGCTGGTATTGGAATTGGAGCATAGTACTGTAACAACTGTACTATGAACACTTTGTAAACCATGTTGCTTAAATATAGTATTTATTGTTTTAAAAAATAGTTCTGCTTAAAAGAAAAGCATGAGGAATATGCCGGGTAAACACTGTTATCTTGATAATACAACCTGGAACATAAACTATTTTCTCCAAAACGCAATTTTGTTCTTAGAAAATGAAACCACAGAAAACACAGTTTTGCTGTCATGATTTCTAGTAAAAAGAAGGATGATTTATACAAATTAAATGAGCTAGTTTGAATCCAGAATTTACCAAGGTCCACATTTGATGCTCAAAATGACAGTGTGATAAAACATTAACATTTGATATTTTATCTATTTGTGTTTGTTTATAAAAATAGTTTATTTTCATTTTATGTCTAAATATCTGCCATGAAGCACAACTCCTGAACTTAAGAGGAATATTTGCTCTTTTCCCTTTTGTGTCCACTCATGCTTTATCCTTGCCTCTGATGCTTCTGTTCCAACCTCTTCAAGATGTATTCTGTTTTATAAGTGGTTTCTCTCACTTTCAGCCATAGCTTATCCTTTGTGTCTAGACTTCTCCCACGTCTAGGGGAGTATATTTAGCAAATAAGCACTAAGCAAATATAAATAGTCATTTGATTTTAAATTTCTGATGACGATGAGGAATTCTTTCATATAAAATTTCCATGTATAATATTTGAACTTATTTATTATAAAATTTCCCCATTTGAAGATCAAAGCCAACAGAAGAATTGGTACATTAGCTGAAACCCGGATAAAATTCCCAAGTCACTATTTCCTTTGCCCCCCACAACCTCTTCCCTGATCTCTCATAGAATATTGCTCCATTTAAAATTTCACTGTAGTAAATATAAGAGAATGTACAATAAAGACACTCCCGCTGAATATACCCAAATCTCTGGCATCTGTATGTGCTTTTAGACCTTAAACTGTCTTATAATCAGGAAATGTTTCAAGAGGCACAATAGAACAGACTTAGGATTCCACATTTATGGTGGAAATAGAGTTTAAGATAAGAAGCTAAGGTTTAATTCAAAAGATAATCTGTACCACATAAGAAAGAAAGCAACCGTTTGTAATAATCAGACATTCAGAAAGCACGAAATAAAGTGAAACCAATCGCACTGTGCAGCTAAAACTAAGGGGAGGGGCTTTAATTTAATAGAACTGAAGTCAGCAAGGTAGGCTTTTTCCTTAAATATTCTCTAAAGAAATCATTCTATTGGAATATGATGATGGTTGCTAGAAAGGAGGTATGACTGGGGAATCAAAAGGTCATTGAATTCAGTCATTAGAGTTGATGTAGTTGAAGCAAAGGTAGGAAGAAAGGATCGTTCCTACAGGAAAAGAGACTACAACCCATAGGCTAAGCTTAGAGTACACGGACAGAAGAGAAGCAGTCTTTTATTTTAAGGCAAAATAAGAACTGTCAGATATAGTCCTTCTGGTTCAATAAAGTCTCCAAGATGCTTTCAAGTTGAACGTGTTCTGAGCATTGTAAGAATATTTCACAAATGGTTTTTCTTAAGCTGTTGCTTATTAAATCAAATCTGAAACTGGCAAAGCAACAGCAAGAGCCAGGGGAAAGTCAGTAGATGATGCATTAGTGCAGCCTTGAAAATAATTTTCAAGTTTTACACAGCAACAAAATTTGGTTGCACCCTTCCTCAAAAGAAATGATTTTATTTCTTTTGTTTCCTTAACCAATCTGCCTTTACAACAACCATTGAAATCAGGACTTAAGTTTATCAAAAAAGGTACTTTTGTTGTTAATAATTTTTAAAAAATAGAAAATTACCACCTTCTTTAGCAAATATACATCAGACATCTGTATCACTGTATCTCTCTCTTCCCATTGTTCATCGATTTGCTCGAGTGGGCACCAGTAACATTTCCATATGTCCTGTCACAAGCAAGTGTATCCCAAGGGCATCTGCTTGCTCCAGAGATAGGAGAACCTCAAACCATTCTTCAGGTCATGGAATTGTGGTCCATAGTTGTTACTAGATTTTTGCATAGCAAATAATCATCTACATGGAAAAAATATATCAAAATAGAAATAGGACTAAATCTTGAGACAGTTCTCTCTTTAAAACCAACTTCCATTATTTACTGTCATTGTGACTTTGGTAGAAAGTTGACTCTCTGAATCTATTTTCTGAACTGTAATGCAATAATGTACATCTGCTATAATTTAAAAATAATATATTTGACATCCCAAGATTTATAAAGGAGAATTGTTGAGTCCTTTGGGTAAAATTTCTCAAAATGCATTTGAAAATCATTAGTCCCTATATATGAAATAAGGGATAATTCTACCAAATAAATTTAGAAAATGTGTTATTTAGGCACCTATAAGAAAACAGTAAAAAAAAAACATTTATTTTCCTAAAAACTCTGAGAAACTCTTTTCAACTAAGAAGCATCTTTAATTTTGCTTAAAATTGTTTAACAAGTTTAAAACTCTAAGAATTTATAATTAGGCATAAGCAGGCGCTCCAATCTAGGAAAAATCTTGCTTTTTGCATCAAAAATGAAAGAGAGGGGCCCGAGCGATAGCCCAGCTGGGTAGGGCGTTTGCCTTACACGAGGCTGGCCTGTGCCTGCCCGGGTTCAATCCCTGGCGTCCATATGGTCCCCCGAGCACCGCCAGGAGTAATTCCTGAGTACAGAGCCAGGAGGAACCCCTGAGCATCGCCGGGTGTGACCCAAAAAGCAAAAAAAAAAAAAAAGAAAGAAAAAAAAGAAAAAAGAAACCGAATTTATTGATGTTGTATTTGTTGGACTCTGTATTTCCCAGTTACTCAACATTGAGGAAAAGTCCTTTGTTAAAAAAGAAAAAAAAGTTTGGGGGTGGAGGGTGGGAACAGGCAGAGAAATGAACAAAGAAGCAGGTCAGTGGCTTAAAAGACCTACTTTGCAAGCCTAAGACCAATAGTTCAACCTTCAGTGAGGGCGAGTATGAACCTGGAAATTTGCTGTTTGAACCTGCGAGCTCTGCTGTCTAAAATCACCTCATCACCAGTTATTTCCAGACACATTACAATCAATAGTGTTTGTGCACCATCACGAAGGGGTTTCCCCCTTGCCTCCACTCCCACCCTCATTGGGAGCAAAACTAAAAGATGTGTAAGCACCACAGGTAGAATTTGCTCTGTGAGGACCACAACCACTCCATTAAGCACTAAAACCAGTGTGTGTATAAGCAGCATAACTAACGGGTATAACCTGTTTAAAGAATGTGTACAAGCACCACAATTGTAAAGGAGAAGAGTTCAGCTCTTAATAAACACACTCACCTGCTTTTGGACCTCTGGTGATGACCATAATTAAAATATGTATACACCACAAACTGGATGTCTCTGTGCAACCCGTGGACATCAAGACAACAGAGGGAAAAGAGGAATAAAGGAATTGAAAGGTAGGAAGTACAGGGGTTGAGGAGATAGCTCAAATGGTGGACCACAATGCCAAGCATGTGGAAGGCCCTAAATTCAATTCTTAGCACTGCATGAACCTCAATCACCAGTGGCTGGCATTGGTCAATCCCCAAGCACATAGTCAAGCCCAAGTTTTGAACTATCATGCCAGCAATGATGGGCCAAGCACCAAAGCATGTGTCCCTGTATGACCTGAACTATATGCTATGTATCACTGTATCACTGTCTTCCCGTTCATCATCGATTTGCTCGAGCGGGCCCCAGTAACATCTCCATATGTCCTGTCTCATGCTAGTAGAGCCCAAGGGCATCTTCTTGCTCCAGGAACATAAAGAGCCTCAATCCATTCCGGAATGAAGTCTATAATTGGTAACAATCCATTCGGGAATGAAGTCTATAATTGGTAACAATTATAGACTTCATTCCGGAATGGATTGAGGCTCTTTATGTTCTGGAGCAAGAAGATGCCCTTTGGCCTCCTAGCATGAGACAGGACATATGGAGATGTTACTGGGGCCCCTCGAGCAAATCGATGATGAACGGAAGACAATGATACAGTGATTTGGCATATATATCAAATACAACACGGGTAGCTTGCCAGGCTCTGCCGTGCAGGTAGCATACTCTTGTAGGCATCTCTAAGTCCAGCATTTATTGATGAACCCGCGCAGCCGCTTGCGGGCTGAGCGAGCCGGGCTGTGATAGGCTGGTCTGCTGGGTGGAGGTCTGACGAGAGAGAGTCCGGATGTGGAAAATGGAGGCCCTCATGGAGTGGGGGGTCGTCTGGCTTGTTGCGAGGCTCTGCTGGGATGGTGGGCCAGGGCTAGAACCCACCATCCCTCCCGGGCGCCTCGTGAGCAGCTGGTCACAGGGGAGCCAGTAGCAGCTCTGCCCCATGTCTGCGAGTCATGTCTGCTATGTGTGCCCTATTTTAAGGCATTTCTGAAATGCCACTTCATTTTTTTAATTGAAGGACTTTTCTTTTTTTTGTAATTTTTTTATTTTATTTTTATTTTATTATGTCACCATGACATATACAACTACAAGACTTTCATGATTAGGTTTCAGTCATAGTGTTCCAGCACTCATCCCTCCACCAGTGCCATTTCCCACCACCCCTTCCCCAGATTCTCTCTGCCCCTCCCACATTCCCTCTCTCCTCCCCCAGCCTGCTTCTATGGCAGGCTCTCTCCCTCTCTCTTCTTTCTCTCTCTTTCTTCTCTTTCTCTTTTCTCTATCTCTCCTCCCTTCTTTTGCACATTATGGCTTACAATACAGACATTTATGGGTTATCATGTATATCCCTTTACCTACATTCAATGCTCAGTGCTAGGCTTGCATTACCATTTCCAACAATTATTAGCAGACTAGTCCCTTCCAAGTCTTGCCTAACCTTTGACTCCCACACATTTGTTGTAGATTTCAACCACTGATGAGGACTTTTCTTGTCCAACTTTTAAGCTTAAACTTTAGCCCTCTTACCTGATTCATTTCTATACAAAAAAATAACAGTTATCTTAGTTCTTGTCTGTAACTAAGAAATGCACTGATCCTTTTGCCTTGTGGCCAAACATATTACTTCCCTGGCTTCTGTGTATATAGATCCCGAATCCCCTACACCCAGTCTTTGGCTGTCTTTTTACCATATCCTCTCAAATTCCCCAGTGTCTGCTCTACCTGCTCTTTCTTATTAGACCATCCCAACATAAACATAATTCACTCTCATTTATTTAGTTCTTAAGTGCTATGTCTTCACAGCTAAACCTTTAATCCCCATGAGTAGCTGTCTATAAGGAGCATTTCTACAAACTGCTGTACACAACATTGAAGAATCAGGTCACCTCCTCTCCTGAGATTGCTGTTCCATGAACCATCTCTCATTTATTTGACTCCACTATTTCTGTAGACCTTGATAGAAATCTCCTCACTTCATCTATCTCAACTTCAAAAGTTACACCCTAGATATTTTTAACAAAATAAAAAGCAAATTGTTGATAGTCAGAAAATTGGGAGTTGGGGAGTACTGTATTGTAGAGAAGCATCAGCAACGGTTACATCTATAAGTATTCCAAAAAGTACAGGTAACTTATATGTAAGACAATTATTAATTATGAACAGAATGACAATAAAGACTTTATTATATACTATTTTTGGTCTATGGAAGAAGTAGTCTATTTGGTAATAATCCTGAAGTAGCCAGTTTGCTTGTAGGAAGCCTTTTGGAGCACTGCATTCTTGGCCATCATGCAATGAGCCTGGAGATTAACAGTTCCAATCCCACAGGCCCCATAGAAAGTGCCAGTTGTGAGATACAGCCAGAACAGGCATCTCATAAACTCAGTTTCTAGAACATCGAGCCATCAAACAGCCTGCTGGGTTGGCAGCATTAGCCTCAGTGATGTCCAAGATCGGGGCCATGACAGGGAAAAGGCTGAGGTGTTTTGGCACCAGGGATAGAGAATGGTTTCTTAGCACCTGCCCACAGTATGCTTGCTTCCAGGTGCAGTGACAAACACCTTGACTTTTTTATGACTCTAAAATTATTCCTCAGCCCAACATAAGATTATAAACAGAACAGAGTATAGGTAAATTCCCAACATAGTGAAACATAATATCCCCCACCCCAAATAAAGCAGAGCGCAATATATCCACCGATAATTCATCTTTGGTTGCATTTTTTCATGTTGTTGATTTTATGAATATGAAAACTCATTGTCATAAAACTCGAATGTGGGTTTGTCATCAGGTTTCAGCTTCCAAGAACAGAGGTTTCTGAGTAAAAAATGTCAATTGATATGAGTTAACATATCACTTTTCCTATACAAGTACTATGCCAATGTTTCACGTATATTATCTTATTTATCTCAATAACCATGAGTATATGCTATTATTATTCCATATAAAAGATGAGAAGTAAAAAGAATTCTAAATATGAGCACTGTAATATTGTGACTGACAGTAAGTAGCTACAGAACTATCCCACAATTTTCCCTGCTGGAGTGAGAGAATGATCATAAAACAAAGGACTTGGGGCGGGTAAGAGGAGACATCTGGCATCAACACTGCCTACGGGGTGGCTGTCGGAAAGTCATTCTATCCATGCTTAGTATCATTTTCCCTACCTGTGTGATGAACATGGTTTCATCACTCTCTCAAGTATTTCAAAACACTTTTTAAAATCATCAGGGTGATTCATGACCTGACTATGAAAATGATTCTCTATTAATAAGTAACTTAAAATGATGAAAATGGAAGAACAACAGTTTATGCCATAATTGTGCAACTCACAGCACAATATTGTGTCTCTTGCAACTAGGACTAGGAAATGATAGAATTTCTCTCTGGTACCATTCAAAGAACTTCACTCTGAAGTCCATTCTTACAGACACTGAGCAGTCAGATTCCACTGATATGTATTGCAGTAATTGGGTCAAAATATTAGATTGAATCAAATACCTGTTTGAGTCAATCAGTTCAATAATCAAATATCCAATCATTTTTGATTTAGGAAAAGTGACACTATCATATGGTCAATTTAATTTTGTGGGATATTTATGGGGTTAGCATGTTTAATAAAATATTAAATCTAGGGACTAGAGTGATAGTACAGTGAGATTTAGTAATAGATCATAATACAGTGAGAAATACATAGACAGTACAGTGAGAAAAACATATCTGTCTTGCCTGTGCCTACCTGGGTTCAATCTCTGGCACTGCTTATGGTCTACTATGCATAGCCAGGAGTGATTCCTGAACACAGAGCCAGTAAGCCCGGAGCACTGATCTACAATTCCAAAATTTAAGCTAAATTTAAGAGTCTAGGAAAAATATCTAAAAATAAAAACTATACCAAACCTACTTGAAAGCATGACAAGGAGTAGATGTGAAACTCTAAGCATTCCTTGAAATATGATTCACTCTATGAGCTCACAATTAATACAGGTTATACACCTAGAAACAGATTTTTAATCCTCGTGCCCAGTGTTCCAGAAAACTGGTTGCAATCATGTTCTACCTTTCCAACAAGAAAATGTAAAGACAAATTGGCTTGAAAAACAAACATAATGAAGCAATGACAAATATTTTTCCTAAGATTTCTTGAAAGACAGTGAGGTAATATAATGGAACTCTAATATACTTCCATGACTCTGATTGTAATCTCTGAAGTATCCCTAAAACAACAGATTTGGAGTCACTCCAGTTCATGCTGTCAGCTTGGTCTAAGCCAAGCAGTACAAATGGGCAGACAATCTTTTTGATAATGAAATCTAGAAATTTGTTTTGGAAGACCCTGAACAATGTCATTGATGCTGTTTAATGCTACAGTGCCGTCAGCATGAGGTGGAATAGCGCTGCATTAAAGTGCCAAAAAAAGAGGCGTATGGCTCTGCATTGCAAGAGCACAACAATAAACATCATGTTACTGTAAATTTTATTTTATAGCAGATATTAATAATGCAGAAACATGCATTTCTTATTGTCATTCCAATGAATTTCCAGAAGACTTAGTTTTAAATGAAAAAAAATGTGTTTATTTTTTCCACGTTGCTATATGTGTACTGTTCATGTAGAAAGAGATACAAAGACACAGAAAATAAAAATTGTGTATCTTGGGAGGATCATCTTTCGATCCATAGCATTTTTGGCATCTCTGGAGAGATCAAAAATGACACTGCACGTATTTCAAGAGGTAAGAAAAGAACAGAAGCATAATGATGTTATATCTTCCTGGGGATTTCATTACTTACAATTGAATTGTGCAGATAAATCTAAAGGAATAGTTTTCTAGCGTGTCTTTAATAAATTCCTTACAAATAAAATCAGAATGAAGTTTCACACTCATTCTGAAATGACTGACCTCAGACAGTGTAATGGGGCATGTCCCTCTTCAATACACACAAACGCACACCCCCACCAAATATAATGTGATGGCTAGTGATATTTCTGAAGTTAAGATACTTCTTAAGTTGAGTTGGTTGGAGGGTAGGGGCACACCTGGCTCTGTGCTCCTGGGTCACTCCTGGTTAGATGTTCACAGACCATGTGCTATAAGGAAATTCAAACGCTTCTTGCCACAGTCGCACGTAATGCAACTGCCTTAACCTCTGTACTATCTCTCTAGCTTTGAGAAATTAGATTTTATGCTATGAAGTCATTTACCCTCATATTACAGATGGGAAACTATATTCAGTAAGTTCAGCAGAAAATTCTGTTAGCCATGATTGTATCTAGCCACTTGAATAAAAAGTACTTACTATTCCTTCCATCAGATTTTTTTTTTCTGAATTCCACAACTTCTTCTTGGCTCTTTATTTTTGACAAATTCTAGCATTTGGGGAAATGGGACTAGGGAAAAATCAGTGATGCTCAAGGACCTAGCTCTGTGCTTGGGGGTTATTGATGGTGGTGCTTGATGGACCATGCAGTACAGGGGATTAATCAGCCTCAGTCATACAAAGTACATGTTCAGTCTATCGTACTATCTCTACAGCCTAGACTCCTAATCTTTATTGTTATTTATGTAGACTAGGTAATATGGTTATAATAATTTTAATTTTCATAGTCATAATAAACAAAGTATTTGCACCACCGTAATCAAAGTCCCCAAGACTTTCCATGCATATTTCTAGTTTTTCTCTTCCCTCCTCTTCCCTTTACTCTTCATCCCTACTAGATACTTAGATATCTCTCCTGACCTCCCACTGCACACAGCATAAGTAGACCTCTAATTATGTGAGACCACTAATATAACCACATATTTTTCTATAAGATGTGTTCTTCAAAAATCTAACTTTAAAAAAGTTACCCCAGAGAGGAGTATTTAAATTTCTATGACATTGTATTAATTCTGCCTGTGCTCTCCATATATGGGTGATTCTAAGAAATATCAACAGAAGACCATAAAGACTGTATAGTAGGGGACTTTGCCCATAGCAAATATAGATTTGATCCACAGCTTGCTATAGGGTTCTCTGAGCACTACCAGGAGTGATCTCTTAGAGCAGAGGAATAAGCAGGAATAAGCTCCAAACACTGCTTGGTGGCCAAAAACAAACAAGCAAGCAAATAAACAAAAGAATTGCCAACACAATATTAATTTTCCCATTCCTTCTTCAATGTTCAGTATTATAACCAGCTAAAATAGTCTACTGAAGCTAGATATAATTATGAGAGATATAACACTAGTCACTTAAAAGGGTCAAAGACTTCTGAGAAAATTTATATTTCTCTACAACAGATCTCCATTCTTCCTGTTTAACTATTTTCATTCTGCAATGGAAGTAATATAAGGCATGAGAGGCAGTTGTATTACATCCAGGGAGGTGGAAAGCATGATCACTAAAGGACATTGAAGCACAAAAATAGAAAATGGGTTCTTTGAATATTTAATTGCATTAGAAGAAACCTGGCTCACTATCACTCTATTATTTATTTATTGTTTATTTTTTGATCAATGTAAACTGGATATTGCAAGCTTAAATGATTATAATCTTGCTTTCTGTTTTTATAATTGGTCCCTTTCTATAATAGCGGGCAATATTAATTTTGGTTCTCCAGAATAACAGAACTAGTGGGGCAAGTTATAAGGAAGTGTTATAAGGAAGTGAATCACAGGATTGGTCACATAAAACCTGAAGACCTAGGATAGTGGATGATGTAGTTTCTCAGAGTTCCAAGACTTGCAAACCATGGTAGTTGATCATGTATAAGTTCTAGCAGAATACTGAGGTCTCTGGAACAGAGACTGAGCAGTATAATCACTAGTCTAAGTATAAAAGAGAACCACTCTTGCAATTCAATCAGGCAGAGAGAGAAAATTATTTCTATGAATTCTTAGTTTTACTTTATTTTTGTTGTTTTTTGTTTTCATGCCATGCTCAGTGATGCTCAGGAATTACTCCTGGCTCTGCAGTCAGAAATTACTCCTGACAGTGCTTAGGGGACCATATGGGATACCAAGAATTGAACCCAGGTCATTCTCATGCAAGACAAGTACCTTTCCTATTGTATAATAGCTCTGGCACCATATTTCTATGAACTCTTGTTCTAATCAGTCTCTCATTAGATTAGGTGAGAGTACACTTACCTACATTCTGTTTTACTGATGGTTCAAAATGCAGATACTATAGCATGCCAGCACTATGTCCAAGCCCTACAAGTTAGCCACATTTATCAATTCCTGTCAATTATTGTTGAGAATTATTGGGAGCAGTGAAAGGGGGGCATGGGAGAATTTAATCTCTCACAAGTTTAGTCTATGGATGTGAGAAGCTCTAGGTAAAGAGTACAAGGGACTCATAACAAAAAGTGACTGAGGTATAGTTATGCTCATAACTGGGAAATGCTGAGGAGTTAAACAGTTTATTAACAGCAGGCAACATGTTACTAATTTGAAGGAGAGAGAAATATGAAAGATCACAGGTTGGTTAATTAAACATGTTGCATTTCATCCAAAATTATAATTAATGTATTAGGACATTATTATTGGATCTTTCCAAACCTCTACTGTACCAAGCAGAGTACCTTACCTGAGAATATATATCTAAAGTCATTAAACAACTTTAGTGTTCTTTCCAGACTTAGTCTGGCAAATAACCAAACATCCTTTGGGGAAAGGATTTATGTAATTGTTTCTATTCATCTTAATTAATGCCATTGCAAAGTTCTTCCTCAAAGGTACTTTGAATGTCCTTCAAATAAAGGAAAGACTTCTGTCATGCTTTCGTTTGAGAGCAGGTTCAAGACTGGAAATTAAAAAATGAACTATGATTTCCATTTTGATGATTCTTATCGATCTTCTTTGGTAATTTTTGGTCTTCTATGCTTTTTTTTTCAGACAATTCTTTCATTGGCTACCTATCTCACCTCCTGGCACACCTGGCTTTATATGCTCTTGTCAAAGTTTAAAACAGGCCAAGGCACTTTGGGAGAAGTCGACCTTCCTGCAGACTATCAACATCTGGTCTTTGCTGGCTCAGTACTGCCAACTCGTCCCTCTTTCCTGAACTGTTATCTCTACTCAAAGAAATGAAATCACTTCCATAGTGATAGCAAGCAGCCTAAATTGAGTTTCTCCACTATGCCAGATCCTCTAGTGCTTTCCTTATTGTCTACATGATTAAAATGTAGACTTAATTTAAAATGTAGACTTATTTTTTAATATTTTAAAATATATTTTAAATTACAAAAATGAGACTTAACTGGGAATGGAGTTAACTTGATAGGTTCTTTCGTTTTATGCACATGATTTATTAAATCTATTTGGGCCTAACATTGTAGGCTTTAGAGTCCTTACTCAGGAAATGTCAAAGTATTCTACATGTCGCACTCTTTTGTGGCCATTGTTTCCAGAAGTAAAAAAAAAAGTCCTATCTCATAACCACCAATGAGCATAGTGCACCAAAAAGTTTATTCCAAGAAAAGAGAAATATTTTCCTGTTTGGAAGAGAAAGTCCTCCCCAGAAGCACTTAGGGTTCTCATACCTCTCCTGGCAATAATTGACCAATCATTGAAGATCTGATGACTCCGTGTTATGGCCTGGCTAAATGGAGCTGTCCTAGGAACAGTGGTGCTAGGTACCACCATAGTTGTACCTGATGGTGTGGCAATGGGGGTAGGGATTCACAACTTTATGCCCTATCTAATCTTTTGAACCACTGGGATTCACAACTTTATGCTCCATCTAATCTTTTGAACCACCTTTCCAACTTTTTCTAATTACTTTCCTTTTGGTTTGGTTACTGGGTTATACCCAGTGATACTCAGTGATTACTCCTGCTCTGCACTCAGAGAGGTGCTGCAGCACCACATGGAATGCTGGAGACTGAATCTAGATTGGCCACTGCAAAGCAAGGACCCTACTCACTATACATCCTCTCCAGCCCAGGTTTTTTCTAATTGTTTATTCATTATTTTTCTCTAAGCCTTAATGGCCACATATAATAATCATTAGCCATTTGTAGTTATTTGAACTTTAATTAATTAAAATTAAATCATACCTAATAATGCTATTAGCTATAATTCGGTTAATTCCTGAACTAATTACATAATTATTCTGTCTTATAATTATTTATTACAATAAACTTTTGCAATAGGTTTCTATCACTACCATCACCACAAAAATCATAGTTAATAACTTCCTTGACATATAACTATCTTAACTGTATTTTTAGTTATACAATTAATGAATGACAGAACTAAGAAATAAACCCAGGTTACCTATTCTTAAAGACATGGCATAATCTTATTTTTTGATAATACATTTTTCTGTTGTCAGTTACCTTATTTTTCAGAGGGGAAAATAAAAGAGTTGCAGTGTACTTTAGATATTCACTTATACCACTTGTCTTCCTGTTGTTCATTGATTTGCTCGAGCAGGCACCAATAGCATCTCCATATGTCCCTATCACGTGCTAGTGTAGCCCAAGGGCATGTGCTCACCCCAAGAACATGAAGAGCCTCAAACCATTCATTCAGGTCATGGGAATGAGGTCTATAATTATTACTGTTTGGCATATCAAATACAACACGGGTAGCTTGCCAGGCTCTGGTGCGTGTGGGATACTCTCGGTAGTAAGAAGGCTTTCAGTTCATGAACAGATCAACCGAGTGGCCACAGCGAGGCGAGATTGGCTTTTCTCTTGGATGGAGCTCTGACAAGCTGTGGAGTCCAGATGTTGAAAATGACTGCCCCCATGGTACAGGGGTTCCTCTGGCTTCTTGTGAGGCTCTATTGGGATGACGGGACAGGTCTAGAACCCTCCTTCCCTCCCCCAACGCCTCATGATCAGCTGAGCACAGGGAGAGGCGGTAGCAGCTCTTCCTGTATATCTGTTACAAGGTTTATCATGGGAGGAATAGGATGGGGGGTAGTGGGACAATGTGAAAGGGAAGCTGCCACTCTGGTGGAAAGGCTGGTGCAGGAATGTGTTATGCATGAAGCCCTATCATTTACGCTACTGTAAACCATGATGTCTAAAATAAAATTTCAAAAAATCTTTTCTCAGAATTACACAATCATAAGGGAAATAAAATATTTAGGTTATCTAGAAAAAATCAACCATTTAAAGCAGAAAAAAACCAACAATGAATACAAGTTTTTTCTTATATGATAACAAAGGTACTGTTACGACTGATTTTCTTCAATGAAACAAAGTTTGTATTTGTATAAATTAAAAACTTTAATAATCGTTTAAATTATTTTTCACACAAATACTGCTCTAACCCTTTGAAATAAATAGAACACTTTTGTGTCTATAGACTGACATCAATGGAAACCAATTATTATTACTCCTAGCTCTTCACTCAGGAATTACTCCTGGCAGTGCTAGGAGGGCCATATGGGATGATGGGAATTGAACCTGGGTAGGCTGCATGTGAGGCAAATACCCTACCAGGGGTACTCCCAGGGGAAGTATCAGTAATGTTTATACAATAGATGACATATGACATTTATTTTTCAAGTTTCTCCCTCATTTCTCAATGTCCCATTTTGTGCCAAAATTGTGCCTTTGCGAGCTTATGGCTTCTGAGTCTGTGGTAGATGAGAAAACCAAATAATCATGGTGGTGCTGCCATTTCTTTTTTTTTTTCACAAAGTATGAATTTTTATTTATTTTTTTTTCTTTTTTCTTTTTCTTTTTTTTTAAGTATTTTATTATACCACCGTGAGATATACAAATAAAAAAGATATACAATTAAAAAGTTCATGTTTGGGTTTTGGTCATACAGTGTTCCAGCACCCGTCCCTCCACCAGTGCCCATCTCCCACCACCAACATCCCCGGTTCCCTCCCCCCCCTTCCCCAGTCCACCTCCATGGCAGGTTCTTTATTTCTTTCCCTTTCTCTCTCTTTCTCTTTTCCTTCCCTTCCAGACTATGAATTACAGAACATACATTAAAAGGTTGTCATGTGTATCCTTTTGCCTCTATTTAATGCTCAGTTCTAGGTTGGCATTAGTACCCTCGACAATTATTAGCACCCTTTTCCATTTTCTGTCTTACCTAACCTCTGACTCCACACGTTTGTGATAATTTCCACCTTTGACAAGACCTCCTGATATATGTTTCACTTGACCTTGGAAATTGGTATCATAATATGTACTCCAAAAAGGCTGGCGTGGCCATATTAGTATCAGATAATATAGACTTCAGGCTGAAAAATATTAGAAGGGACAACGAAGGCCACTTCTTATTAATTAAGGGGTATGTACACCAGGAAGAAATTACACTACTAAACATATATTCACCCAACGAGGGGTCAGCAAAATACATAAAACAACTGCTAAGAGACCTCAAAGAAGACATTAACAGTAGCACAATAATAGTTGGAGACTTCAACACTGCTCTATCAACGATGGATAGATCAACAAGACTGAAACTCACCAAGGAAATATTGGCCCTCCAAGGAAGAAATGGAAGAAAGAGAGCTAGTGGATATATACAGGGCTTTTCATGCCAAAAAAGCTGAATACACATTTTTCTCTAGTGCACATGGAACATTCTCCAAGATAGACCACATGCTGAGCCACAAAGCATACCTCAATAAAATTAAAAAGATAGAAATTGTGTCAGCTATCTTTTTTCAGACCATGATGCACTGAAAATGGAAGTTAACCGTACACAGAAACAGGGAGTCAAACAAAACACCTGGAAACTGAACAGCTCACTCCTGAACAACAAATGGGTCATAGAAGAAATCAAACAGGAAATCCAAAGATTTCTGGAAACAAATGAAAATGAAGACACCAATTATAAGAACTTGTGGGACATGGCAAAAGCCGTGTTAAGAGGGAAGTTTATAGCTCTGCAAGCATTCATCAGGAAACAAGAAAGGGCCCACATAAATAACCTGACTACACAGCTGAAGACATTAGAAAAAGACCAACAAAAAAGGAGCCCAACCCAGGCAGAAAAAAGGAAATAATAAAACTTAGAGAGGAAATCGATGAGTTGGAAACCAAAAAAACAATCCAAAAGATTAATGAAACCAAGAGCTGTTTTTTTTGAAAAAATAAACAAGATTGACAAACCATTGGCAAGACTTGTAAGGACAGGGAAAGAAAACCCAAATAAACAGAATCAGAAATAAAAAGGGTGACATCACAACAGAAACCACAGAAATCCAAAAGATCATCAGAGATTACTTTGAGAGCCTGTATACCGTGAAACATGAGAATCTAGAAGAAATGGATCAATTCCTGAAGTCCTATAGCCTCCCCACGGCTGAAACAAGAAGACCTCCAATACCTGGAATAAGCCTATCACCATCGAGGAAATAGAAACAGTAATTAAAAAGTCTGCCTAAACACAAAAGCCCAGGTCCAGAAGGATTCCCTAGTGAACTCTACCAAACCTTTAAGGAGGACCTACTGCCGGTGCTGCCATTTCAACAGTCCCACATCCACAGTTCTTGAACCTGTTACCATATCCTATGAAGTGAGATTAATTTCCAGACTCAACCTCTGCCATTTCAAGGGGCCACATACACAGCTCCTGAAAATTTGAGGCCGCTGATGTAGCTGTTTGACAGCTACTTATCAAATTTCACACTACTCACAGACATACTCCCTAATATTAAGTGAAGGCAGAGAAGGAAAAGAGAAACTCCCAGCCTAATTTCTCAGAGAGTATATGGGTGCTAAATACAAAGATTCACCCTCAGCACAGGTACTGTTAAGAGGGTTGTGTGGGGTAGGGAGTTGAGAGGAGGAATTAAGATGCCTTCCCTTGAAGGAAAAGTAGTTCACATCTGTTATTTAGTAATTTTCAATAAGGAATATTTATCCTTTCTTCATTTAAAAATGTTATTTATCATTGTATAAGTATAGGCTAGTGTATATATATTTCACTTTTGGCGTTATCTAGTTTTAAATATGTTATTTTATTTTTCTCAAATAATTTCATAAATCAGTGAAATAATCCTTATTCTTTTTACAATTCTATTGATTTCCGCCTGTTTTCCTTTATTATTTTCAGTCTTCTTGCTTTAGATTTATTTTGTAATTTTTTCCTCTTGGTTCTTAAGGTTGCGTTTATTTTCATTTTTATTCAGTAAAATATACATATTTATTTCCACTCAGACTCCTGTTTCCTGTGGATAATTTATAAATGCATTATTTAACATTTTGAGACTTTCCTGATGTCTTGATATTATTTCTAGTTTGAGTCATTTTTATTAAAGACCAATCTACTTGATTTCAGTTCTGTATTTCTCTAAGTTTAACAACAGATAACATCAAATAAAGCTAAGCAGTAGTGCGGTCTGTTATGTATTACTCTTGTTGCTTATTTTTTTTTGTTGGTGTTATGGTTCAAACCTAGGGCTTTGGTACATGTGAATCATGTACTTTCTAACTCCTTTGTGAGATCTTGTACTTTCTATCTTCTTTGTGAGATCCCAGTTGGGTATCTGGAGAAAAAATCTTACCAGAGGGTGAAAAACCTTTGTGACTACAGGTCCCAGGAATTTGATTTTGTTTTCTCATTTTTTTTATTTCTTTGACCATACCCAGTGGTGCTTATAGGTTACTCATGGTGTTGTTCAAGGGACCATCCAGTACCAGGGATTAATACCAAGCCTTCTACATGAAAAGTATGCACTCAGCCTGATGAGCTGTCTGTCTGATCCAGCTCCCAGTAATTTTATATTCTTTGGAACCCATCAATTCACCGAAGTTTCTACTTAAATGTATGCCTACAGGTATCACTATCACTATCTTCCTGTTCATCATCTATTTGCTAGAGAGGGCACCAGTAATATCTCCATATGTCCTGTCTCATGCTAGTAGAGCCCAAGGGCATCCGCTTGCTCCAGGAACATAAAGAGTCTCAAGCCATTATATTAGGTCATGGGAATGACCTAATATAATTGTTACTGGTATTTGGCATATCAAATATGACACGAACAGCTTGCCAGGCTTGTCATGCAGGTGGCATACTCTTGTAGTCACCTCTAAATAAAGCATTTATTGATAAACCGTGCGGCCACTTGCGGCGGCTCGACCAGGCTGTGATAGGCTGGTCTGCTGGGTGGAGTTCTGATGAGAGGGAAGTCTGGATGTGGAAAATGGCGGCCCCCATGGAGTGGGGGGGGGTCTTCTGGCTTGTTGTGAGGCTGTGCTGGGGTGACGAGCCAGGATAGAACCCGCCATGCCTCCCGGGCACCTCGTGAGCGGCTGGGCACAGGGAGAGCAAGCAGCTCTGCCCCATGTCTGTGAGACTCTGGATCAGCATACCTGGGTCGGATTGAAAAAAAAACTGCTGCAGGGTGGGTGTCGATGATCCAGGCTGTGATAGGCTGGTCTGCTGGGTGTAGTTCAGACATGGGGCAGAGCTGCTACTTGCTCTCCCTGTGCCCAGCCGCTCATGAGGCACCCAGGAGGCATGGCATGTTCTAGCCCTGGCCTGCCACCCCAGCAGAGCCTCACAACAAGCCAGATGATCCCCACTCCATGGTGGCCGCCATTTCCCACATTCTACAGGTATACCTGTAGGTATATTCTCTCTCTGAGTCGGTCATTTGTCCTGTGACTTATTTCTCTGATAAATTACTAATAGCTTATTAATTTGCAGCCTGTTCTGCCTTTTTCTTCTTGTATATATGAGTTTTCTTTTTTCTGACTCCCTTGTATCACTTCATTTGTATCACTTGTCTTCTCATTGTTCATCGATTTGCTCGAGCGGGCACCCATAATGTCTCCATTCGTTGGGAATGAAGTCCATTATTATTATTACTGTTTTTTGGCATATCGAATACACTGGAGGTAGCTGCCAAGCTCTGTCGTGGCTCTGGGTTCATCCCAGGGGGCCCAATCTTTTTATATGTCAGACAATTAGCCATCCAGGACTCACAGGGCAGAGACCTGGGTGTAGACAAGCCTGTCTCACCGCAGCCACCCCCTGCAACACCTTAAGGGGCAGGAAGGTAATCTGACTCCCTCTTAGGAATACTGAAATTAAAGTCTTACATTTTACTGGGGATTAGTCATGGAAATGTCATATATATGATCATTTTCATGAAGGTTTAACTAGCTACATAATCAGATAAATTTTAGATATTATTTAAAATTTTAGGAAAATTCTTATATTTCCAAGAAAGTCAACAAGTTCCCATTAAGATAAAATCAAAGAGATATCCAAACATACCAAAGGCAGAGATAAAATATTGACAGAATCATGATAAGAGTGATATCTTACTCAAAAGAGCCCGCCAAAAAGGTTAGCAAATGACTTTGCATCAGAAACAACATTGCCAGAAGGTATAGGATGACATACTCAAAGTGCTGAGAGAAAAAGATGGTCAAGCACAAATCTCATAACCAGCAAAATTATCTTTCAAAATTTAAAGACAAATAAAGATATTCTCAGGGGGAATAAAGAAAGATGAGCGATTAGTTTCATAACAGACTTATTTGTAATAAATGTAAAATAATCACATCAAGCAAAAAATTGTGCAAGTCACAAAAAATTAATCTAAAATTGAAAGCAACAACAGTTAATTCAGCAATTAAAAAGCAAAATATAGGGATGAGGATATAGCTCAGGAGTCAATAGAGCATTACTTGCATGTGTTAAGGACCCACCCAAACTTCAACCACTAGCAAACACTTGATGTTCTGCTCCCTGAAACTCAGTGTGAGTCATCCTGGAGGACCTTGAGCATCTCTGAGGTGGCTCTGGTGCTGCTCTGCTTTTGATGAGTCTGAGCGGTGGAACACCATTAGGCCCAAGCATTAAACTATCTTACCCAATTGACTATCCCCAAGTTGCCCTTGGGTGGCCTTAGCACTATTTTGGAGGATCCCCCAAATCAAAATAAAATCTAAGTGGGATATTTATTTCTTCTCTTAATTCACTTAAAACGCAATCATGTAAAAGCATCCCTTAATCAAGGACCAAAAGACTTCACCTTAGAGTATAAATGCAACCCAAATTAATCCACACATTTGACACAATCACTTAAAATGCCAGCTGACTTTGTGGAAATTAACAAGCTGTTCCTAAAATTTACGTAGAAATTTAAAAAGAACCTAAAATGGCCAAAATACAGCTGAAGAGGGGACCCCCAGGAGGGCAGACAGGTTTTTGGGAGTGGGCCGTCGCCTCTGGGGGGTCCCCCAGAAGCAGCCGGATGGGACTCGCCCATCACACTAGCCACCATTTTCGCTGTCCGGACGCTGGCAAACTGACTCACGACCAGATCAACAGAGCAAAACCGGTTCGAGCCCAGGTAGGCGGCTCTCAGAAGCGGGAATCACTGGGAATTCGTCAGATGGAGTCAGGGTTCGGCCATTCCCCTCTCCATTTTGTCGAGCCTGGTGGCCCCCCCGCAGGAGCTGCCCGGGGCCATCGGCCATAACATGAAGCGACTGGGGAGGCTGGAGCTTGGCTCGCCCGGGCCCAGCTGAAGAGGGGACCCCCAGGAGGGCAGACGGGTTTTGGGAGTGGGCCCGCCCCCTCTGGGGGTCCCAGAAGCAGCCGGATGAGACTTCGCCCATCACACTAGCCACCATTTTCGCTGTCCGGATGCTGGCAAACTGCCTCACGACCAGATCGACAGAGCAGAACCGGTTCGAGCCCAGTACCCGTGGCCGCTTGCAGCTGTGCGGTCCTTTAAAAGAGTGGAAACAGTAATGTCTTTTAATGCATTGAATTCCACGAGGGGCAGGAAATTTTGGCGGGAGGGGAGAGATAAAGAGGAGAGAGATGACATGCAGAACCCGCCAAGTAGTTGAGGTGTGGGAGGGGGAGGTAGGTGGGGACATTGGTGATGGGAGATGGGTTTGGGTGGAGGGATGGGTGTTGGAACACTGTAGAAACAAAACTCTACATGAGCATCTTTCAATTGTATGTCTAAAATGGTGTAACAATATTGGGGGAATAATAAAATAAAATAAAATCGGAAAAAAATAAAATAAAATAAAATAAAATGGCCAAAATATCCACCGAAGACTGTTGGCGCCATAATTAACAAGTGCATATACAGTATGTATCTGTTGGATGACAGGCTTAGCTAGCTTGGGAGCTTTGCTCATAGATTAATCTATTTACATGTTCTTAAGCCAAGGTTCATTCTAATGAGATCTCTCTTCTATGTAAACACTGATAGAGGGTGTGGCAGTTACAGAAGTCACCTTGACTCTGAATAACTTCTGACTTATTATTTATCTACCAAGACTCTATGTTTTCTAGATTGGGCACAGCTCCTCTTTATACCCACTGCACCCAGCATGGGACAGTTTGAATTCATCAGGATACTGCCACCCTGGCTACGTTGAGACTAACGTTTAAGATTATAGGAAGGATCATACTAGTTTGCCCTCATGCAGGTGAGTGTGACCCTTTCGGTATAAGGATAACAAGATACTCAGAATCACCCTGGTGCAGATAATAAGTAGGACCTTGTGGGTACCATCTAGATTACATGAAGCCCATGAAATTATGATGTATTACTTTATATCAGCTCCCTCTCTCTCTCAGTATTTTACATAAGAGATAATCTTGGAAGAAGGGATTAGTCCTTGGTTTAATCCTTTATTTATACCTGTAATAGGGTGTGGCACCACCCTTCTACACTCTTCTACTATCTAGAAGCTGTTTAGGATTCTTTGTTGACAGAACCCTCCCTGTCAACAGTTAGGATTACTCTGGTGTATATAAGGGGACTGATTTGAGGCACTCGTCCCTTCCCCTTCTTTTGGATAGGACTCGTCTAGGGTGAGATCCTCTCTCTTTGATGGGAGAATTGGGCTCTTGTGTATGGTCTAAGTTCTGACCAGAGCTAGAGTTCTTTCATTGTATTAGATTGCGGTGGTAGAGCTTTTATACTATTAAAAAGCCTTTTTTGGAACTGCACCGGACCTGTGAGATTTCATCTGTTCCCCTGGAGGCCTTGGAGGTAGAAGAGAACTTCTGTCCTGATACTGTTGGGGACCCCCAGAGGCTCCCCGACATGTATTCATCATTACAAAACTTCTATTTGTATTAAAATTATATGTGTATACAATATTAGTATTATTAGTACATATATTTATCTCACATTTATCAGATATATTATTTATTTAAGGGAAATTCTTTTCTTTGAAGTCTCTGGTTTTAAATGACTTAGATTTGTGTTTGTTTGTTTTGGGCCCACACCTTGATGTGCTCAGTGTTTGTTCCTGACTCTGTGCTCAGTGAATACTCCTGCTGATGACTAGAGAACCATATGTGATACTTGAGACCAAACTGCATGCAAAGTTAATGCACACAAGATTGCCTGTATTGCAAGGCAAGCAAGTACCCAACCCACTATACTCTCTTCAGACCATAACTTAGATCTTTTTAAATGTCCTTACCTTAAACTAGAAAGGGGTTTAGTCATACAGTATTCCAGCACCCTCTTCGCCAGTGTACATTTCCTACTACCAATGTCCCCAGTTTCCCTTGACAGAAGCCCAGTCATAAACAAGTTTGTAACTGCATATCTTACAGCAATTCAATTATAAAAATATTATGATACATAGTAGTAGCTCTAGAAAATAATAAAATAAAATAAAATAAAAATAGAAAAGGGAGCAGGCAAGCCAGTATTAGCCCCTTAAAACCACCTTCAATCTAGTAAAAAAAAAAATAATGTCTGGAATCTTTAAGAGTGTATATTATTTCCAGTAAGACCACAGTTTAAAGATTTATGCCCAAAAAAGGGATGAGAGATAGTACAGGATGTAAGGCATTGCCTTGTATTCAGCCAACCCAAGTTCAAATCCCCAGCAACACAGAAGTTCCCGTGAGCACCACCAAGGATTACTCCTGAGCACAGAGAAAGGAATAGTTCCTGAGAATCACTAGGTGTGGCCTAATTCCTCTCCCTTCAGAGTTTAAAGTAAATCAAAAAGTTCATACCAAAAAAAAAAGAGCAGTTTGTAAGACTAAAGGTAGAGAAAAATGAAAGTTTTAAGTGTAGTATATCTGTCTTATTAGCATGCAAATATTGAGTATCACTGTATCACTGTCTTCCCGTTCATCATTGTTTTGCTCGAGCAGGCCCCAGTAGCATCTCCATATGTCCTGTCTCATGCTAGTAGAGCGCAAGGCATTTGCTTGCTCCAGGAACATAAAGAGCCTCAATCCATTCCAGAATGAGGTCTATAATTGTTACTGGTATTTGGCATATATATCAAATACAACACGGGTAGCTTGCCAGGCTCTGCCGTGCAAGTAGCACACTCTTGTAGGCATCTCTAAGTCCAGCATTTATTGATGAACTGCGCGGCCGCTGATAGGCTGGTCTGCTGGGTGGAGACCAGCATGTTTGGATAATCATGTTTATCCACAGATAAAGATGATTTTATAAATCTTGCTACATAAAAGTTAGTGTACAGCTTGAGGGCTTTGTGCTCTCATACTTCTGATCTGATGTATTCCTGAGAAAATATTGAGTATTAACTCAGAAACAAAGATGATTTTGACAATGAAGTGCTAATATTTAAACTCTTCTGAAGAGAAACATGCAGCTGATTGAATCAAAAGAAGGGTTAGTCAGTTGTGTCACTCATGAGTAAGGGTGAAATAAAATATTCTATTGTTATATCTTAGTACCTGAGTTTGCTTTTCCATAGTCATCTGTGTTTGCATTTAATTGTATTTTATGTCACCCTGATGAACAATATCACAATATGTCAAGACCATTAGAATTCAACTACAAAAGAAATAAGAGTTCTAGTTTTCATGTTGATCAGCATCTTAGATTTGAAAAAGATCTTAAAATTAACTTAAGAAATATTAAAAAAAAACATACACAATACAGAACAGGAAATATTACAATAGACTTCCTTTATGGCTCATCAGAGTAAATTTCTTGTCAAAATATTCCTCATACTAAGTAAAGGTTATCTATTCATATGAACACCTGACTTATAAAATAAATCAGAGCAAAATAAGAAAGATGCCTGCTTTTTGCATGCATTCAAGTAGTTGCTTCCATTAACTTAACTTCCTAAAAATATATTTCATTTTTTCAGTCTGCTCTGCATAACTCATTAACATCATAATCGCCAGCAATAATTGCCTGGAGTGCGTAAAGGAAATCACGAAAGATGAAGAGTTGAATTACCACTTAATGAAAGAAAAAAAAAAAGACAATTTAAATCAACAGTCTAGGATACTGCCACCGCTCCCTTCCTTAAGTAAATGTATAGTAATTGTGTTTCTTGGAGCTTGTTGTGTTTATAAATGAGGACTCTCAGACAGCGAATTCTCAGAATGATTCTAAGGGCTTAATTGATGATGTGAGTCAGATGAACACAAGAATATTTGCTCAGCAATATATGGGTGAATTAAAAATGTGTTTATTTATGTTTAAGTTTTTGTCACAGTCAGTGGGGCTCAGGGACATCTGGCTTAGTACTTAAAGGTGACTCCATACAAAGCTCTGTGCAAAGGAACATGTGATGCCTGGATCAAATTCAGAGTTCCTGCAGTGCAAGCCTACCTTGCAGCTCTTGAAGCTGCTTCTCTACCCTAAGGGTATATTTTTATAGTAAATTGAAAAATAATATTATTTGAAGCATTGTCAAAATATTTCCATGAAAATTAGAAATCCTAAGCAATATGAAATATTTCCTCTTAGTTCTTTAATGGTATCTGTTTTGGAGGGAAAAGGGGTTCCACATCCAGCTATTCCCAGCACACTCCCTGGTTTTGTGCCCAGGGATCACTTCTGGCAAGACTAAGGTTTCCCTGTGGTGCCATATGGCACTGAAACTGGTCTGCTGAATGTAAGGCAAGCTCCTGGCCTTCCATTCTACTTCTCTAGCACCAAAGGTGTGGAATCTGGGTTCAATCCACGGCCTCCTATATGGTCCCCGAACTCCACCAGTAATAATTCCTGAGTGAAGAGCCAGGAGTAACCCCTGAGGGTCTCGGGTGTGACCCAAAAAGAAAAAAAAAGATGTGTGGAATCTTTTGAAGATAAATTTAATCTCGTTGAACATCTAATAGGTATATTTTTAAACCAGTGCTTCTCAACAAAATTGATTTTGATACCCAGGAACAGTCAGAAATTTGGAGAGATATTTTGAACTATCACAACTAGAGGATACTACCAGCATGTGGCAAACTACAACAAAGAATCAGCTGACTCAAAATGTCAGCAATACTAGAGATGAGGCCCCTGGTTTTTACCAATATAGAAACCTGAGAATCTTTCTTAATAGGCAGCAAGTAAAATAAAGAAATAATATCTCTTAATAACAAAGAACATATGGAAGTCTAATCAAATTAAAATTGTAATATAACATTTCACAAAATAATTTAGTGAGTTATCAGATCTAGTGAGATGGACGAAGACAAATAATGACATATTATTCCAGCTGCCTTGACCGACTAAACCGTCTGATGGTGACTTAGGGCTGATAAGTACCATGTAACTGGTTGAGGCTAATTGAAGTAAGATGCAATTAAGATTTATCATTTTTATAGTTATTTTTTAAATCTGTAAACATATGAGTTATGATGGGGAAAACAGATTAAATGGGTTGACAAGTTCACCGAAGGACACATGAGGGATGACATTGAAGTAAAATTCTGATCTGCCTGTATCCAGTGATTTGCAAAACATTAGCATACATCAAGATCACCTGGAAGTCTTGATAAGACAGACTTCTTGACTTTTCTAGAATGCCTTTCCTGGTAGGTCTAGGATCAATCTGAAAACTGGCACTTTTATTTTGTTTGTTTGCTTGAAGCTGTATTCATGGATCACACCTGGTAGGCTCAGGGACCATAAGAGGAGCTAGGGACCAAACCCAGGTTGGCTTCATGCAAGGCAAATGCCCTACCAGCTATAATACCTCTCTGGCCCAAACTGACACTTATAGTAAGCTCACTAGTAATGCTGACAATGTGGTGTGGGACTATGTCAGGACCTCTGCCCTAATTCAGTGGCGATGCCATTCTGAAAATGAAGGTGAACCCACAATGATACAAGTTTATTTTTTCATGTGGCTAAAGTATCCTACCCCACAACAAGGACACATTGACACAACTGACAGTTGGGAGGACTTCTAGAAGAAAATCTAAAGCATGTGCTCTGTGTCCCTTCATTGATGGAACATTGAGGGCAGTGCTGGAAAATAATCAGCTACCACCCAGCATGACTGGGATATATAACTTCAGTAGAATTACTAAGAAAGATATGACTTTTATGACTTGCAAACAAAAAGGTCTTGCGTGTGACTCTCTCATTGGAAACTAAACAGCAAATGAAATTGCTTGTCTGGGTGGTCCTAGGGTAGGAGTGGTTTCTGTGTTGAAATTAGCCTGCACTGTTGGAGTTTAGATAATTAATGTCCTTTACCTGTAGATCATGCATAGGTTAGGCAAGGGTTCTACATGGATAATCTCAAATTTTCTTCAAGAGAACAAACCCTCCGGGTACAAATAGGAAAGACTAGAGATATTGCAGAATTTGTCCGGGTTTAAAGGAAGCACTATCAGAAGTCATAATGAAGGAAAGGAATTTTCCTTCATCAAGGTGATGACAAATGGAAAATTTCTCCCTGTATGACAGCAAGGTGTCTCCAGTCAGCCAGTCAACAACTCTCTCCAGAAAATCTATTTTTAATACCTGCCAGATCCCAAAAGCACACAAACTAAATAGATAGAAGCCTTCTGTTAGGGGAGAAATTTACTCCCTCAGGCTTCTGCTTCTCTGTCTTTTGCTTCTATCTATCTAACTCTGGAAGAGTCTGAAGCAGGATTTTTCAGAAGATGAAGAATAAACATTATGAGAAAAACCCATCCTTGGTCAACCTGTCTTCATGTCTGTAGAAAGAGTGAGCAACCTGAGGAGAAAGTATTTGTAACCTTAATTAAAATAATTTCACTCAAGATCGGCCTCTAAATTACTAAACTGACTATGTGTTTTGTGATATGATTTAAATAGGTCCTTGTTAGTCTTACTGGAAATGGACCAGAAAAGTCAAGAACATTCCTGCTATTTGATCTAGAATAAGTTTTGCCTCATGATAGAGAGTGTTCAGTTTTGGTTTTAAGACCACACCTAAGTGATGCTCAGAGTTTTTCCTGGCTCTGTGCTCATAGATCACTCCTGGTGCATTTTAGGGGACCACATGGAATACTGGGGATCAAAGCCTGGTCAACAATTTGCAAGGCAAGTGCCCTACCCATTGAGTTATCACTCAGACTCCAAGGAATTTTTAAAAGAAATAGAAAATTAATACCAAGGTTGCTGTTCTTCACCATGGTTCTATGAGGGAATGTTTACAATAACAGGCACTCATAGTTATGAGAGATTTATAGGTTTTATGACTTAATTTCCTGCTACTCAAAACCTTGCTTGACCACTGTTCCTCACTCTTACTCAGGTTTCTCTGCTGATGGAAGAGAAAGAATTGCTGTATTGATTGTCTAATTACAAACTGAAGAAAGTCAGTTAAATGGTTGTTTGCATCCAAAGGCACTTTGTTCCACCCTAAAACAGGAAAATAGCTCAGAGAATTTATCTGGTTTCAAGATTCTGGCTATTTTGAATAGTGCTGCAATAAACATAGATGTGTCTATGGCATTTCTGTTGCATTTTTGAGCCCCTCCAGTATATTCCCAGAAGTGGTACTGCTGGGTGATATGGAAGCTCAGTTTCTGCGTTTTTGAAGAATAAACAAATTATTTTCCAAAGAGGGCTGAACTAGTCATCATTCCCACCAGCAATGGAGGAGAGTCCCTTTCTCCCCACACCCACACTAAGCACTGGTTACTCTGGTCCTTTCTGATGTGCCAGTCTCTGTGGTGTGAGATGATCTCATTGTTGTTTTGATTTGCATATCCCTGGTGATTATCTATGTAGAGCCAAGTGATTGAGAGCAGATGACTGGTTAAAGAAACTACTGTACATCTACACAATGGAATACTACCCAGGTTTTAGGGAAAATGAGCTATGAAGTTCTCTTATCAATGGATGGACATGGAGAGTATCATGTGCAGTGAAATGAGTCAGAAGGAGAGGGACAGACAGAAAGATTACCCATTTATTGAACATACAAAAAAACATAACATGAGACTAATACTCAAGGAGAGTAGAAAGCAGGGCCAGGAGTAGAGGTCTATATGGTTGGAAGCCTGGCTCAAGTTCTGGGAAGAAGGTAGTTGGGCTAGAGAAGTGACCAACAATAGTTGGAACAACAATAGTTGGAAATGATCGCTCTGGATAAGAACTGCTTGCTAAAAAGTAGGTAAAGGAAAGAACATGATATGCTTCCAGTATTGTAAACCACAATGTCCAAAAGGAGAGAGGGAGACAGACAGAGAGAGAGAGAGAGAGAGAGAGAGAGAGAAGAAAAAATTCTTGTCA
The DNA here is from genome assembly GCA_021461705.1 of Cryptotis parvus. Classification (NCBI taxonomy): domain Eukaryota; kingdom Metazoa; phylum Chordata; class Mammalia; order Eulipotyphla; family Soricidae; genus Cryptotis; species Cryptotis parvus. The sequence goes on from JAJIBD010012313.1 coordinate 40,786, forward strand.
GAGTGCAGTTGCGGCAGAAGGAAATCTAGGGACCTCAAAGGTGGGAAATGCATACTGGTGGAGTTATGGGTATGAATACATTGTATGTCTGATACCAAACAAACAGCTCTGTAACTACTTCTCATGGTGACTCAATAGTTAAAAAATTAAAATTAAAAAAAGGAACTTTACCTGGGATGTGTTTGACAAAAATTTAAAGCCAAAATAACGTACTACCTGGATGAGCAATCTAGTAAACTATTTTTAAATTAAGTTTTAATCTGGACAATTTTAGAGCAAAAGCAGAAGAAATTGCAAGACCCTAATGGCTGCATCACTATCAATTGAATATGTTACAAGAACTTGAGTTTATGTTGTTTTAAACTATGACAGTCAACTCCTTACTAGATCGCTGGTTTCTTTCTCCCTTTTACCACACTTTCTCACTGTTAACACTTTAGTATTATATCCCAAATCAAATAAGGTCAGGTTCTCATTTGTACATATGATAATATTCCATGTTGGTTATTGTGCTGAGTTGGACCATCTTTTTTTTTTCTCTTTTTTTTTTTTTTTTGGCTTTTTTGGTTCACAGTCAGTAATGTTCCAGGGGGTTACTCCTGGCTCTGCTCTCAGGAATTACTCTGGCAGTGCCCGGGAACTATATGGGATGTCAGAGATTGAACTTGGGTTGTGGCATGCAAGGCAAATGCCCTTCACACTGTACTATTGCTCTGGCCCCTGAGTTGCACCATCTTATGGCTCAACAATCTATTGATAAGATAATTATTGAAAGAAATTTGAGCAGTAAGTCAGGATTTTATCAAATATATATGTTATTTATCTATATGACACATGTATGTGTGTACCATGCAGGTAAAATGACATTTGAGTATACATGTCAAAATAAGACACATGAATATATGTGCTACATACATACATATATATATATATATATATATATATATATATATATATATATATAATGTGGCATACACACAAAAAAAAATTTTTTTTTGCTTTTTTGGGTCACAACCAGCAACGTTCAAGGGTTTCTCCTGGCTCTTCGCTCAGGCATTATTCCTGGCAGTGCTTGGGGGACCATATTGATGCCGAGGATCAAACCCAGGTCAGCCTCATACAAGGCAAACACCCTACCTGCTGTGCTATCATTCCGGCTCCTACACACATATAGTTTGTATATTGCAAGCATTTGACTGCAGTGACTATGGAGACTAACTAAACAAATTTGAAATCTATGGTGAGCAGCAGATTAGAAACTCTGGCAGGATCAGAAGCTACAATTCATAGAATTTTTTTCCCTCTTCAGAGAAGTCTCAATTCTCTGAAAACATTTTTACTTACTTGAATCGACTTACCCATGATATTGAGATAAACTCCTTTACTTAATATCACCTAGTGGTAGCTGTAAACCACTGTCTTCCCATTCGTCATCGATTTGCTCGAGCGGGCACCAATAACATCTCCATATGTTCTCTCATGCTAGTAGAGCCCAAGGGCATCTGCTTGCTCCAGGAACATATAAGAGCCTCAATCCATTCCGTCAGGTCATGGGAATGAGGTCTATAATAGTTACTGGTATTTGGCATATCAAATACGACACGGGTAGCTTGCCAGGCTCTGCCAAGCTGTTAACCATATCTGCAAAATATTTTTACAGGAACACCTAGATTAGTTTTTTTAATATATAGTCTAGCTAAATTTACACATAAATCATCACATAAAATATATCAACATTATGAAGAGACTCAAATAGCTTCATACCATTTGATTCAAATTTTAATATCTTAAATCAATTCTGAAGGAAATAAGCACAACTAGACAAACTTTTCATATATGTAAGAGCTTGCTTTAATTGGTATCATGGACAAAGCTGATACCAACTTGGCAACTAAATTTTAGCCAAGATAGCATGCTAACCTGGTAAGTTCAAATCAAAGTCAAGGTTGCTGCTGAGTCATCGACTTGCAAATTGAGTTTTTAATAAAAAGTAGAAGGGAGGAAAAGTGATTAAATATGCGAATTGTGGTTATTTGCCTTTTCATACTGTAACAGTGCCCGAAAATTCTATAATAAGCTTGTACATATTAGATGGAAAAATAAACATTTCACATATATTTTAATAACTGCAAGAGACATTTTAAAACACCAATAAAAGCAAAAACAACATTGTAATTAAACTAAGTACAGCACAAGAATATGACAACATAATTTGTATGTATCACAATGTTATGATTTTCAGTTCAGTGCCTAATATACCACACCATGTCTAATATTAAGCCATCAAAACTAGAGATTAGAGAACTAGACTGAACTGAAATCATACAATCTCCTAACTTCTACCATCAGGAGAGTTTATAACAGGTCATAACTTGTGTATTTATATTTATTATTTATCAGGATATTTATTGCTCATATAACAATGAGTCAGAGTAAGGCAGGTCATATGTTATCAAGGTTAAAGCTGCATACTTTCACAGGGCTCATATCTAATTTTGAGATGGAACACTGGGTGGCCACATGCAAGGTAAGTGCCATACCCCCTGCACAGCCCAAGACATCCATTTTAACCACTCTACTGCCCTTAACATCCCCCAAAGTTATTCTTGCTTTGTCTTGGGGCTCTGCAATACTCATGATTTACTGCTCACTCTGTGCTCTGGTATAACTCGTAGCAGGACACAAAAGAATGTATTTAGTGCTGGGGATCAAATCAGGGACCCAGCAGCTCTTCTTTTTTAATTCAAGGGTCATGATTTACAATAATGCTAATGATGGGGTTCCACGATTACAGTTTTCCAGCACAGCAGCGTCCAGCAGAGTGCCCCCTATTTCTAACTGCACCTCCCTTCCTACCATAATAGTAAATTCTGTAGTCAGTTGTCAGGTCCATATATCACTGTCACTGTCTTCCCGTTCATCATTGATTTACTCTAGTGGGCCCCAGTAGCATCTCCATATGTCCTGTCTCATGCTAGTAGAGCCCAAGGGCATCTGATTGCTCCAGGAACATAAAGAGTCTCAATCCGTTCTGGAATGAGGTCTATAATTGTTACTGGTATTTGGCACATCAAATACAACACAAGTAGCTTGCAAGGCTCTGCCGTGCAGTAGCATACTCTTGTAAGTCATCTCTAAGTCCAGCATTTATTGATCAACCGAGCGGCCGCTTATGGCCTTGGCGGGCCAGGCTGTGATAGGCTGGTCTGCTGGGTGGAGTTCTGACGAGAGAGAAGTCCGGATGTGGAAAATGGAAGCCCTCATGGAGTGGGGGGTCATCTGGCTTGTTGTAAGGCTCTGCTGATGTGGCGGGTCAGGGCTAGAACCCACCATCCCTCCTGGGCACCTCGTGAGCAGCTGGGCACAGG
>JAJIBD010012314.1:0-29815 GCA_021461705.1 Cryptotis parvus
GATCTCTGAGGACAGAGGCAGAAGTAAGCAATGAACACAGCCCAGTGTGTCCCAAAACCTAAAAAAAAAAAAAAAAAAAAGAAATCTAGGGGCCAGAGCCATAGTATAGTGGGTAGGGCATTTGCCTTGCATGCAGCTGACCTGGATTTGATCCCCAGCATCCCTCTCATTATCCCATTGTCCCATGAGAACATCATGTGACAATTAGAATGGGGAAGGAATGGGAGTGAAGATAGACGGTCGGCAACTACACTACCTCTGCTTCGCTGATGACATCGTTTTAATAACAACAAACATTAGCCAAGTGGCACAAATGCTGGCTGACTTCAACCGAGAATGTGGAAAGACAGGTGTTGGGGAACGCCGCCGGGTCCCCGACAGTGTCCGGACAGAGGTTGTCTTCTACCTCCGAGGACGCCGGGAGAACAGATGAAAACTCACGAGTCCGGTGCAGTTCCAAAAATGGCTTTTAATAGTACAAAAGCTCTTCCACAGCACTAGAAGATGGAGCAAAAGGTCGAAGAGCAAAAGACCAAAGCCAAAAGCCAAAAGCCGCAGGAGCCAAAAGCTGAAGGCTGAGGAACCAAAAGGCAAAAGGGTAAAAGGTGAAGGGGCCTCAAGTCAGCCCCTTATATACACCAAAGTAATCCAATCAGGAGGTTGTCATGCCAACAAAGAACCCTAAACAGAGTGTAGTGCCACACACCCCTATTGTAGGTATAAACAAAGGTTACACCAAGGACTAATCCCGAGATTATCTCTTATGTAAAACACTGGAGAGAGGGGGTTGATATAAAGTAATACATCTTAACTTCATGAGCTTCATGTAATCTAGATGGTACCCACAAGGTCCTTCTTATTATTATCTGCACCAGGGTGATTCTGAGTATCTTGTTCTCATGTACTGAAAGGGTCATACTCGCCTGCTTAGAGCAAACTAGTATGATCCTTCCTATAGTCTACCTTTAGTCTCAGCGTAGCCAGGGTGGTAGTCTCCTGGTAAATTCTAACTGTCCCACGTTGGGTGCAGTGGGTATAAAGAGGAGCTGTGCCCAATCTAGAAAACATAGAAGCCTTAGTAGATGTATAAGTCAGAAGTTATTCAATCAAGGTGACTTCTGTAACAGCCACACCCCTCTAGAAGTGTTTACATAGAAGAGAGATCTCATTAGAATGAACATTGGCTTAAATAAGATTAAGCTGGGAGTGAGCAAAACAACAAAACTCCCAGATTAGCTAAACATGTCCTCCAACAACTCTCCCTTTTTTGTTTACAAAAATATAAAAATACAAGTATTCTAAATAATACATACAGAGGAGAGAAACAGAAAAGGAACAATTCCAATTACAAGGTAATATCATATGTTGTCCCAATGTCCGAATTAATTTTGAACCGAGTAAAGTTCATAGTAAAATGTCTCTGGCTGTTTGGTCATAACAGACTACAGCCTGTATTGTCCTAAATTAGTGAGAGTCAATTTCCCATGAAGTCACATCTCCGGAACAAGGTCTGAAGAACTGAAGAACTGATTCTGGAACAGCAGCATTGGTGAAGACAGGAATGAGTCTCGGGAGAGCAATCATCAGGGACTCGATGTATTATCAGGAACACTGGATCAGGTTTCATGAGCACTGGAACAAGTATCTCGAATTTTGGAACTGGAGTCTTGAGTGCTGGAACAGGTGTCCGGAACATCGGTGTGGGCATCTTGCAGGGCTTCTTCAGCAAGGGAACATTGGCACCGGTAACTGTACCTGTAGCTTAGGCGAGACAAAAACACTTTTCGAGGTTAATCACAAGTAGAGATTTTAAGGCTTTGTAGGGATCCAAGTCTGGGATGGAGAGAATAACATAAAGAAGCTCCAATGCAGGTGAGCAGTGAGATAAGTATGAGAACTGACGAATCAAAATTGAGGAGTCTAATAGGTCAGCGAAGGAGCTGATGAATCCAATTAAGAAGGCACTAGTTTAGACATAACATAGACACAACATTATTCACAAACATACTGGCCACCACGTGCACGCACGCACACACCTTGTGAAAGAAAACATAAGGAAAAACTTTTTTGCAAATTATTAAGTTTTTGTAGTGAACACTGTTTTAGGAATCTCGAGTATTGAGCATTGTAGCACAAGTTTACTGAATTCACTGTCTTAGCCTGTGAACAGAATCATTAGAAAAACTTTTTTTTTTCATTGATTTGGAAAACTCTTTTGTGTGATCAGATGTTCAAAGCCTCTAACATCATAGAAGGAAGTTGCAGCAGCCAAGTTCTTTTCCTGTAAATCTCTGAACAAAAGCATTAAAAACTTTTCATTAGTTTTTAGTAGATTTTGATATTGAGCACTATACTTGGATTTTAACCCTTTTTTTCTCCTTTTTTATTTTTTTATTTTTTAATTTTTTTAACCTGTAAACAGAACATTAGAAAACTCATTACGTTTTAAAACCTTGATACTGAATATCATACACTGGAATCCATTTCATTTCTCCTCGAAACATCAGAAAACTTCATTAGTCATTTCTGTACATAAAACCTTAGAAAATTCTTACAAAATATCTTCTCCTTGAGAGTCATTCATGTGCTTTCACCTTTAAACACTTTAAAGCAGCAAGAAAACATTAGGACACTTACCCATAAATACTTAGAAAATATATATTTTTTATGGTACCTTCTTTCGGAGGGTTATTTAGGTGCTTTTACCTTTAAACTCACTCCAAGGCAGTTTTTTTTTTTTTTTTTTTAGAGAAAAAGGGGTTATCTCCAGCTAAAGTATCAACAGACTGCAATGGAAGGTTATTTTTATTAAAGATGAACCAAGATCAACAGACTGCAAAGCAAAATTATTGTTATTAAAGATGGACCATGTTCAACAGGCTGCAAAGCAAGATTATCATTAACCAATCCGGGAGGTTTGAACAGCATTTTGCAATTTAAAATTAAGACTTTATATTGAAAGAAATTAGGTATTTTTAGACCTGTATTGAAAGAAATTAGATGTTTTTCGACCTGCTACCCATTTATAATCAGTTTTCACTTAGATAGGTAAATTGACTGGTGTTTGCATCCTCATCAGTGTTTTCCCGTAGCTCTCCTTAAGACAAATTTAAGGTGAATAATGTTAAAGATACCTGTCTTTTGTGTTTCAACAACCGATTCTGAAAGTTTTTTTTTGAGCATGTTTAACAATTTGTCATTAGCCATAACATTTACCATAAATCATTCGCCAAAACTATTCATTTGCCAGAAGTCATTTGCCATAAATATCCAATCACGTCTCTTAATTGTCTGCAAACCTTCAGCCACGTGGGATGGAGCACAGACAAATAAAAAGTGGACAATTTAGTCCGGTTTGTCTATATGGAAAGCTATGGTGCACATGAAGGTGGCAGGCAACTGTAGACAGAGGCTAAAGCTCTTTGCCAGCTGAATTAAATAAAGATGCCACCAAGAAATCTGACCTTTCATTTTCTTAAACCAAAGGTCCGGGAAAGCCTCTACTTTAAACTTAACAGCTTGCTCACCAAAACTTGCACTCAGCTCCCGTTGGGAGAGGTGCAGTTTTATCACAAAAATCATAAGAGTTAGCACCAGAAAAGGCCAAAATAAAAAGTAGTCATGAGGAATGTTGCAAAGTTCCCAGAGCTTTGCTCTTTGACTATTAAATTGAGAACAGGAAGAACGACAAGGCTTTTGAGACATGAACGGGCTCAGGGAATTCTGTTCCTCCACTTGGTCCTCATCAGAGCTTGTAAGAGCTCTGGGGAAACCCTCAACCTGAGCATCCCTTTCCGTTAGAGGAGCATCTATGCCTTCGGAGGTATTAACTCGGGCAGATTTTCGGTTTGAGAGTCTGCCTCCTCTGGATGCTTCTTTTCTTTCTCTAGGTTATCAGCCACATTAGAATTCTTTTTAGATTTTTTTTGCTGGGAATGTATACACCTTTTTCAAGTCTACAGCTTTGGGGCGTGTTTGTGAACGGCTTTTAGTTGGTTCACACCTCAGTATTGGGTATGCGCTAGGTCCTGATTGATAAGTTATGAAATCAGAAATCTCCCTGCGTAACACATCCATTTCTTGGTTTAAGTTTTCAAGTTTCCTATATGTTTCTTCCTTTTGTTCTTTCAATCTTATGTGTAACTTTCAAACCTCCTCTTTCTGTCCATCTATTCTATCTCTCTGTCTGTCAATTTCTTCCTCTAAGATAATGCTGATTTTATCGATATCCTTCTTCTGCTCTTCAAACTTTATTTCAAATTTTAAATCCTGTTTAATAATTTTATCTTCCTGTTCTTCTAATTTTTCTTTGAATTTTAAATCCTGTTCTTCTAATTTTTCTTTGAATTTTAAATCCTGTCCTTCTAATTTTTCTTTGAATTTTAAATCCTGTTCTTTTAATTTTTCCTCAAATTTTAAAATCTGTTTAATAATTTTACTTTCCTGTTCTTCTAATTTCTTTTCAAATTTTAAACTCTGTTTAATAATTCTGTCCTCAAGCTTTAAGACCAGTTTACCTGTAGTTTTATGATTCTCACTTATTTCTTTAATCGCTGAGTAAACCTCGTCCCTAAAGATTGCATTCAAACTATTACTTTCTTCCCTCTCTCTATTAAACATTGTCCTTACACAAAGGTACAGTTTAAAAAATAGCAAGGACCCAGATGATTTGTGAAAAGATTGAGTAGTTTTCAGAAAGGAACTTCATTGACTGGGCTATGTATGATTGTGACCCAATAAAAGGTACAACATATCTATACCACGAGAAATCCATCATTTCACTCACGGTTCGGACGCAGATGATCTCTGTCCGATGATGATTAGCCAGACGATGTCCGTCGAGCCCACCCAGGGACGCCAAATGTCGGGGAACGCCGCCGGGGTCCCCGACAGTGTCCGGACAGAGGTTGTCTTCTACCTCCGAGGACGCCGGGAGAACAGATGAAAACTCACGAGTCCGGGTGCAGTTCCAAAAATGGCTTTTTAATAGTACAAAAGCTCTTCCACAGCACTAGAAGATGGAGCAAAAGGTCAAAGAGCAAAAGACCAAAGCCAAAAGCCAAAAGCCGCAGGAGCCAAAAGCTGAAGGCTGAGGAACCAAAAGGCAAAAGGGTAAAGGTGAAGGGGCCTCAAGTCAGCCCCTTATATACACCAAAGTAATCCAATCAGGAGGTTGTCATGCCAACAAAGAACCCTAAACAGAGTGTAGTGCCACACACCCTATTGTAGGTATAAACAAAGGTTACACCAAGGACTAATCCCGAGATTATCTCTTATGTAAAACACTGGAGAGAGAGGGGGTTGATATAAAGTAATACATCTTAACTTCATGAGCTTCATGTAATCTAGATGGTACCCACAAGGTCCTTCTTATTATTATCTGCACCAGGGTGATTCTGAGTATCTTGTTCTCATGTACTGAAAGGGTCATACTCGCCTGCTTAGAGCAAACTAGTATGATCCTTCCTATAGTCTACCTTTAGTCTCAGCGTAGCCAGGGTGGTAGTCTCCTGGTAAATTCTAACTGTCCCACGTTGGGTGCAGTGGGTATAAAGAGGAGCTGTGCCCAATCTAGAAAACATAGAAGCCTTAGTAGATGTATAAGTCAGAAGTTATTCAATCAAGGTGACTTCTGTAACAGCCACACCCTCTAGAAGTGTTTACATAGAAGAGAGATCTCATTAGAATGAACATTGGCTTAAATAAGATTAAGCTGGGAGTGAGCAAAACAACAAAACTCCCAGATTAGCTAAACATGTCCTCCAACAGACAGGTCTACAGCTGAATCTAAAGAAAATTATGTTTATGAAAAAATGAACTAGTTCCAGAGGCCCCATTCACTCTCAATGGAACAAACATCTCTGAATGCAGCAGTTATGTGTACCTAGATCGAAAAGTCAACATGATGAATGACCTAAAACCTGAGCTGCACAGGAGGAAGAGAGCAGCATGGAATGCCTTCAAAAGCATCGAAGAAATAGTTAAAAAAGACAAAGAACCTCCGGATCTGGACACATCTCTTCAACTCCACCATTCTCCCTGCATTAACATACGCCTCAGAGACCTGGGCCCTACGAAAGCAGGATGAGAATGCTATTCGGGTCTCCCATAGAGGAATCGAAAGAGCTATGCTTGGAATATCACTCCTCACTCTAGTGAAAGAAGGAATCCGGAGCTCTGACCTCTGTCGCTGTTCCAGAGTCAAGGACACTGTCTTGTTAGCCAAGGCATCGAAAATCAGATGGGCTGGACATGTAATGCAATTTGGAGACAGCCGCTGGACTAGAGCCGTTACCAACTGGATCCCACAGGATGTCAAAAGATCGCGTGGCTACCCACCTACAAGATGATCAGACTTCTTCATCAAGACCTTGAAGGAACAGTTTGAGGCTCTTTGTATTCCTGAAGCAACCAGATGCCATTGGGCTACATTGGCACGTGATAGGGTCAAATGGAAATGTTACTGGCGCCCGCTCAAGCAAATCGATGAATAACGGGATGTCAAGTGATTTAGTGATCCCTCCCATATGGATGCGTGAACACTGCCAGGGGTAATTCCTGAGTGCAGAGCCAGGAGTAATCCCTGAGCATCACTGGGTGTGACCCAAAAAGCCAAAAAGAATCTCTATGCAGCTAGGAGAGATAGTTCAGAAGCTGGAGCGCAACCCCTAAAGCACTAAGGGAGAAGGGGAAAGGTAGAAGGAACCAAAAAGAAAATGGAAAAGAAATGTACTAAAAGTAGCCCCTGAACAGTGTGGGTGAGGCCCCAAGCAAACAAAAATTAAATGAATTAAAAATAAAATTCAGGGGCTGGAGCGATAGCACAGCAGGTAGGGTGTTTGCCTTGCATGCGACTGACCTGGCTCGATCCCTGGCATCCCATATGGTCCCCAAGCACCGCCAGGAGTAATTCCTGAGTACAGAACCAGGAGTAACCCTGAGCATTGCTGGGTATGTTTAAAAAAATTCATAAATATACCAGGTGATCTTACCAAAAGTGGAAATTACCACAAGCACGTGGGAGTCAGAGGTTAGGTAAGATAGAGAAGGGAACATATGTGAATAAATGTAAAAAGGTCTGATACCAACATAGAACTGAGCACTAAATACAAACAAAAAAAATGCAAATGATGGCTTCTAAGTGTACGTAGTGTAACCCACAATGTGTAGGAGAAGGAAGAGAGAGAGAGGGAGAGAGAGAGGAGATAAAAAAAAAACCTGCCATTTAGGCAGGGACGTGGGAGGGGGAGAGAATTGGGGACATGGGCACTGGTGGAGGGCGGGGTGCTGGAACACTGTGTGACCGAAACCTCCAAACATGAACAATGTTGTAACTGTATATCTCATGGTGGTATAATAAAATGTTTAAAAAAAAATTCATATGTGGAAACTGAGTGAGGAAGTATGGGGAAACACACAGTTGGAAGGCACGATCTTTTTCAGGGATCTAATGTAGATCCAGAGGGGCCGGAGCGATAGCCCAGCGGGTAGGGCGTTTGCCTTGCACGCGGCCAGCCCATGCCGGCCTGGGTTCGATCCCGGCATCCCATATGGTCCCCGAGCACCGCCAGGAGTAATTCCTGAGTGCAGAGCCAGGAGTAACCCATGAGCATTGCTGGGTGTGACCCAAAAAAAGCAAAAAAAAAAAAGTTATAATGTAGATCCAGAAAGTAAGAACCATCTGTATCATTAAAATGATGATACGCATGGTGTGTTTGATATATGATATCAGGTATGTGATAGAGAAGAGATGAGCAGTGTGAAAAATACCATGTTGAGATGGATCTGAGCTAGGAATATGACAAGCATCCCTCAGTTCAAAGTTGTATTCACTGGATTTGACTACAGTACAACAACTGAAGCAAGAAAAGGGCTTAATTAATTCTCCAGTAGTAATCGTGATGGTGAGTAAAGGGCTGGGCGGGTGGTTCTGTGATAATGGAGACTCAAACTCATTTTATTCTGCTATTCTATCATCCTTCATCTCTGCAAGGCTGAAGACGAAGGACCAATAGATTTGCCTTTCAGGCTGTTAGGAGGAAAAAGGAAAGATGAGTCCATTCCTTTCCTCTTAAGAGCTACACCCAGAGATTAGACTCAACTTACTGGCTAGACTTTATTCATATGACCTCACCTAGAAGCAAAAGGAGACCAGGAAATGTGCTTTACTGGCATGTGCTCAGTTGAAAGCTCCATTACTGAAAAAAGACAGCAAAGAGCCAGGGATGTGGCTTATGTGATAGAGAACATGACTGTTAGTGTGAGGCCCTGGGTACCATTCCTGTCACTTTCCAACACCGTCACCAGCTACTGCAACAAAAACCACAAAAGAAGAGAGAGAGAGGGATCAAAATTAAATAAAATCATGCAACTCATCCTCTTCAGTGATGCCATAACCTATTAAGGAATAATGATAGAATAAAATATGAAATCATATCAAAGACCCGTTACAATCTAGGAGGTCAGGGGAAGCTTTGATCTAGTCTGAGAATGCAGGAAAGTGACTTTCTCTTGAGGAATTGGTTTTGAGCTGGGATCTGAAGTTGTTAACCAGATGAAACAAGGAAGAAAGTGGGCTCCAGTAGCAAGGAACAAAGTCCCCAGACAGTAGGAACAAAAGCATGTTTGAGAAATTGAAGAAAGGAGGGCTTTTTGTTTGTGTTTGTGTATATATGTGTCTGTCTGTATTTTTTTGGTTTTTTTTTGTAATATAGGTGCAAGTGAAGCTAGATAAAGGATCTATCTTGCCATGTGGGAGATAAGAGCAACAGTAATCATTGGCCACAGAGACTCATTTTCATATACCACACATAAAACCCAGTTTCATTACTTTACATTTTCACTTCCCATGAAAGCCCTGGTAAGTGTGAGTCATAGTAAACTTGAGGTCCTAGAATCTGAGTGAGCCCAGTATTAAAAATTCATGAAATCATTCTGCACTGCTTACTTGATTTTTTTTTATATTGCAACTGGGTAATAGTTTTTAAAATTTTAATGTTCTCCTTTCCTTTGTTTTCCCAAGGACATAACCTTCACCCTGGTTGGCTCTAGACATAAATTTGATTTGGAGGAGATGAAAATCTGTAATGGGAGGAGAGCTGAGAGAAAGATCTGGGTGATTTCCAATTCTGGCATCCCAAACCAGTGACAGCGAGCCTGTTGTCTTGAATATGGATTCTGCATTTTAAGCTCTTAACAAACCTAGGAAGTGGGCTCTGGCTCAGACTAGAGCAGCACAGAGAGATGGTTGCCAGATAAAATATGGAATGTGTAGTTAAATTTGAATTTCAGATACCACTTTAGATGAATACTGTTTTAGAATTAGTAGATTTCCGATATTGAATGGAACTTTATTAATATTTGTTTTTGGTTTGGAGGCCACACCCAGTGGTGCTTAATGACTATTTCTGGCTTGACACTTAGGGGTCACTTCCTGACAGTATTTTGGGGGCTACTTGATACCAGGACCGGAAGCCAAACTGTCACATGTATGTGGGCATTGTTTCAGCCCTTTGAAAGCTACCTGTGCCAAAAAATGGGTCATAATTATTTGAAACATTTTTTATATTTATCTGAATTCCAAGTTTAGGGGCTGGAGGGATAGTACAGTGGGTGTATACTTGCCCTGTACATGACTTGCTCGGGTTTGATCCCTAGCACTGCCAGGAGTAATTCCTGAGCACAGAGCCAGGAGTAAGCCTTGAGCACTGTCAGACATGAACTCCCCTCCCTACCCCCCCAAAAGAGATAAAATCCAATTTAATGGGCACTTTTAATTTCTATTGCTAAACCTGGCAATCATCCCTCCAAAGATCTTAGGCTTTGACACAATAGTCCTCAGAGTATAAAAACAGAACCCAAGGGAAATCTTGAGTCACACTTTCGCTCCAAACTTCTCTCTGTGCAGGGCCTGTGCTTAGTGGAGAATCAGAAGGCCCCGGTGCTTGCTCCCTGGGCAGCTTTGAATATAAATGAGGTCCAGAACAGTCAGATCGATCTACCCTGACTCTGGCTGCAAAGCCAATATTGGGAGAAGCAGTTGCTGTGGAGAGCCCGTACTGACAAGTGGCGACAACAGTGACCTTAGTGGCATCCCTGGTCTGGGGTAGTCCATGGAAGAACCTGTGGGGCCAGTATCCATGGCAACAGCCGGGTTTCTAAGGCCAGATCGTGGGCATTGTTGCTGCCTGTGGAGCCTACAGACGTGGTTCCCTACTCTCTCAGGGAGCCTGCAAGCAATCCAATATCCTTCTGATGAATTCCTCTGCCCTTTAACTCTGTCCCAGTCGATTTGGTTCCTTGCACAAAAAAATAAATAAATAAATAAACCACACAACACCCACCCGAGTGAGAAATGAAGCTGAAGCTTTCTCAGGCATGAGGAATTCAGAGGAGAGCAAGGGAGCAGATCTATGCCTGGACAGGAGACGGAGAAGGAAGTCGGGGAGGGCAAATAATCCTGTGCCTGTGGGTGCCCACGGGCACCTCTGCTCCCCTACAGACGGGGCTGCTCTGGTCAGTCCTGCCACCTGAAGGTGCTGGGTCAGAAGGACCAGCTCTGCGTGGCTTGCGCCTGCTGCCTGGGATATTGCCGGTCCCCACCCCCACCCCACCCCATATATATTTTTGGTTAAGGGCTGGTGAGATGAGTTAAAGGACTAGACACTTATTTCAAGTGGAATCCCCAAGTTCAACACCCATTTGGTCTCCTCAGCACTGCTGGGAATCACCCTCCAAGCACTGACTGGGAGGAGTAGACCTCAGCACCTTCAAGTGTGGCCTCCAAACGACAATGATGAAAAGTGGTTTAAAAATGCAACACGAGGGTCGGAGCGATAGCCCAGCGGTAGGGAGTTCGCCTTGCACGCGGCCAGCCCATGCCGCCCGGGTTCGTTTCTCCGGCATCCCATATGGTTCCCGAGCACCACCAGGAGTAATTCCTGAGTGCAGAGCCAGGAGAGACCCCTGAGCATCGCCGGGTGTGACCCAAAAAAGCAGAAAAAAAAAAAAAGCAACATAGGGCCCCGGAGCAATAGCACAACTCTAAACTCAGGGTGGAGGGCACAGTTATCTCCTTCTGGGGTTTTGGATATTTTCCCTCATGGCATCCCATTTCTCATGGCAATGACAGGGAGTTCACAAGATTGTAGCTTGCGCACTTGGTTTCCTCACTCATAGTTGGGCTAGGGGCTGGTATGGTTTTTGTTGCAGTATTTGCCTTCATGATTGCTACTAGCACATATCTGGCCATTTTTTGGTACTCGTCAACTTTAGTTTCGGTTATCACCATTTTTTTTTTGTGATCACCATTTTTTAGTTTTGGTGTTTAGTGACCGCCAGGGTTGGTTCACACATGAGTTGTATCCCTGGAGGCCCCAAACAAGAGAGCTGTTGAGTCTTTTATTAGAGCATGCATATGGCACTGGGGATCGAACTCACTGCCTCAGCCTTGCAAGACAGGCACTTGATTTTTTATTATTATTATTATTTTGTTTTTGGGTCACACCCGGCAATGCTCAGGGGTTACTCCTAGCTCTACACTCAGGATTTACTCCCGACAGTGCTCAGGGGACCATATGGGATGCTGGGGAATCGAACCCAGGTTGGCTGCTTGCAAGGTATTTTAATATCTTAATAGCACTTAATTTTAATAATAATTAATAATAATACCGATAATGAATCATCTTAATAGCACAGCCTTACCCGCTGTGCTATTGCTCGCCCCTATCTTTTTATTTTTATATATTTATTTTTTTGCTTTTCGGATCACACCTGGCGACTCTCAGTGGTTACTCCTGGCTCTTTGCTCAGGGATTACTCTTGGCAGTACTCAGGGGACCATATGGGATGCAGGGGATCATACCCAGGTCGATCTCGTAAAGGTAAACGCCCTACCCGCTGTGCCCCCAAGACAGGCACTTTAGCCACCGAGTCATCCCCGAACTTTGCTTTTACGTATTCTGGGTGCAAGTATTTTCTCTTGGTAGGACAGAGTCTCTGAGGTTCAAAGTTTCCTTTGACTTAAGATGGACTTTAAGAGAGAGAATTGAGAGTGTGTCTGAACAGCTGGATCTGATGGAAAAGTCTGCAGCAAAAGCCTATGCAGGGAGGAATACTCTCCAGGGCTGAGGAGGAGTTATGGCCATATCTCTGAGGTTTTATGTTTGTTTTTTTGTTCTGTTATTTTAGGCCACATCCAGCAAGGCTAAGGCTCACTGCTTATTCTGTGCTCAGGAATCACTCCCTATCAGGGCTTGGGAGACTGTATGAGGTGCCAGGGGAGAAAGCAAGCAAGGTGAGTGCCCTGCCCACTGTTCTCTCTCTCTCTCTCTCTCTCTCTCTCTCTCTCTCTCTCTCTCTCTCTCTCTCTCTCTCTCTCTCTCTCTCTCTCTCTCACTCGCTCGCTCGCTCTCATTTGTGTTACTTTGGGTCATAACTGGCAGCGCTCAGGTCCATCACACATAGACCATGTGTGATGCCTGAGAGCAAACTAGGATTAACTGCATATAGAGCAACTGTCTTACCCCCTATACTATCTCTCTTTTTTTAGTTTTAAATTTTACTGGAGGCACTGTGATTAAATACTGTTAATGAGAGGAGTTCATGCATATGACATGTCAATGCCACACCCTCCACCAGAGTGCCTACTCCCCTCCACCATGGTCTCAGTCAGTCCTTGGTGGGGACCCTGTTAGTGTTCACAGTCCAGGGAGTACCACAAGGCTGATTCCAAGTGAGCTGAACCCAAGCACCATGCAACTGCAGCCTCAGCTCCCGGCAGGTAGGCAGCACGCTGGGGTAAAGAGGCCTGTCTTGGCTTCTTAAGCTCATGGCTCTCGGTCACAGTGAATCTGTCCACAATAGTCCCAACACTTTGTGGAAGAGAAGCAGAAGGCAGGAGGTGCGAGAGACACTAGGTTGGCAGATGGACTGAGTCACTATTGAATGACATATCTAGTTATTTTTGTTCCTGGCAAAGGTATCAATAGGACGGGAGGGTGGGGGAGGGGAGGCTAGATGAGTGTAAAACTTAATTTAAAAACTCGTTTCCTCCTGTCCAACCTGAGCAATGATTTAACATTTTGGAGTCCTCTCTTCCCCTCTTCTCTGCCAGCATCCTGTGCCCCATAGGATAGGCCTGTCCCTGTGCCCCACAAGCAGGCAAATCGCCACTCAGGCTCCAAGGACCTTTGGGTGTTCTGAGCAAGGCACTCCTCGCTGGCTCTGTGTGGCCTAGAGAAAATCAATGGTTTCCAAGGTGCCTCAGCTTCAAAGCCTGCGCGCTTTTTCTGCTCGTTCTGGTCCCTCCGTGTGGCGCTCATCCTTCTCTGCTGGAAAACAGCCCATTAGCCTCTCAAGAACCAGCCCAAATGTCACACCTGGGAAATTTCTCGAGATGGCAGTCTCTTTTATGTCTCCATTCTCAGCCACCTCTGGGCGTGGCATGAGTCACAGCGCTCTCCCCTGCTCTCTGCATTTGGTGGCCAAGTGCCTGGCTGCCCTGTGTGGATAGGAGGTGTCTGAGCAGAGAGCAGTTTCCTTGTCTCCATGCCCGACACAGTGCCTGGTGGTGAGCAGGGCCAGAAAGGGAGCTGAATGGATGCAGGGCGACTCTCCCTTTGTCCCCCTTTTAAAGTCCCCAGGGTTGTGTGTTGCAGGACACCTAAGAGCCTCTGTATCTGCCCTGGATTGCCTCCTGCAGGTCACTTCGTAGATAGGGGGTAGTTTAAATGTGGCAGTTTATCTGACCATGTATTCTGTACTGGCTGGTATAAATATTCTCTCATGCTACCACAATCATCGTGGGACTAGCTAGATCTTACCAGCATATTTGCCTGGCCACATTGAATCTCTTAAGTAATTAGACCAGAGAGAAATGCTGTTTGCCTCCAAGCAAGCAAGCATGGCTCCCCTGATAACTCAAAGGCAACAAAAAATACAAAACTACTGTGAAGTGAAGACGAGATTCTTGTGAAGGCTTGGAAAAATATTTAACTGGCATTAGTATAGTCTTTGGTACAGAGGCATGCCATATCAGAAACCCCCTTCTCTACCATATAAAGGCATTTCCAGGCAGATTTTGGCTCAAGACATTAGTATCTAAAAGGGCCTAAGTGAGGTGCTGGGAGAAATTACCTAATTTGATCCCGCTTGCATCCCATAAAAGTGGGAGGTCTGCATTGCAGGGGGATAAAACTAGCCTGCTTCCTCTCTTGCTCTCTCTTTTTTGGGCTCTCTTTTGGAGATCACACTCTTCTTGGGATTCTTGTCTTTGTCTCCTCTCTACAGGGCCTTAACACGTGGTGGCCACCATCTTGGCCTACACGTAGCCGGGTTTCTAGCTGGGAATCCTAAGCACAGGGTTTTTCCTATTGCTGATTTGTATGCTTGAACCTGTGATAAGTAAAGAATTTTAAAACCTTGCCGGATTCCTGAGTTTTCATTCTTTCCCGCTGGCCTCAGAGGTAGAAGGGAACTTCGCTTCCCGGTACTGATGGGGACCCCAGCGGCTCCCGACAGTTGTGTAAGTGCCCTTTAGCACTATTTATCTTTTTTATTGTTCATTTTTGGGTCACACTGGGTAATGCTCAGGAATTACTCCTGGCTTTGTGCTCAGGGATCACTCCTGGTGGGCTCAGGGAACCATAAGAGATGCCAGGGATCGGACACATGTCAGACACATGCAAGGTAAACGCTCTCTGTACTTTAACAATATTTATCTCTCATCTAAATATTGGTAAATGTCCATTCATGTTCTCTCAGCAACATTTGAAGAAGTAAGCTAACATCTATTAGGAAGTCATATGGTGGTTGATTTAACCGATTGTCTTGGTTTAAAGCCTTTGTGCCTGAGAATAGATGACTGGATAAAGAAACTACAGGGCTGGAGCGATAGCACAACAGGTAGGGTGTTCACCTTGCATGAGCCTTGCAACAGCAACCAAAAACTATGGTACATCTATACAATGGAATACTATGCAGTACCAGGAAAAAATGAGGTCATGAAATTTGCTTATAAATGGATGGACATGGAGAGTATCATGCTGAATGAAATGAGTCAGAAGGAGAAGGACAGCCATAGAATGACTGTATGCATTTGTGGGAATATAAAAATATATGATGAGACTAATATCCAAGGACAGGAAAACAGGGTCCAGGAGGACTGGCCCACAGTTGAAAAACTTGCCACAAGTATTGCCAGAGGTTGGGGGCATGGGCAGAGGGCTGTTAGGATAGAGAAGGGACCTCTATGACAATAAAAGTTGGGAATGATCACTCTGGACAAGAAATGGATGCTGAAAGTAGGTAAAGGGATATGCATGATAACCTTTCAGTATCTGTATTGCTAACAATAATGCCCAAAAGGAAAGAGAAAGAGAGAGAGAGAAGAGAGACAGAGAGTGAGAGAAGTGCCTGCCATAGAGGCAGGTGGGGTGGAGGTGGGGGGGAGGGAAACAGGATTTTGGTGGTAGGAAGTTGTACTGGTTAAGGGACAGGTGCTGGAACATTGTATGGCTAAAACCCAATCATGAAGAGCTTTGTAACTATGTATCTTATGGTGATTCAATTAAAAAATAAATTAATTAACAACAAAAAAATAAAGCTTTTGTTCAAAAAACAACCAGTGCTGACATGGATGTGGGGAAACAGATCCCTCATCCACTGATATGGCAATGTTGACTGATGGAACCGACTTGGAAAAAACTTTTGGAATCATCTCAATAAAGAATTGAGTTTTCTTATGATACAACAATCCCACGAGCCTCAAACACTATTCTGAAAAGACATTGGTACTCTTCCTCTGATCATTGCAGCAGTGATAAATTGCTTTTGCTATGTTCACTTCTGTTCTCTTCTAGCAGCATTTGAAAAAGTAAGCTAACATTATAATACACAATAGGAAGAGTTTGGAAACAACCCAAGTGTCCAAGAACAGATGATTTGATAAAGGACCTATGGCACATCTGCACAATGTAATGCTACTCAACCATAAAATGAAACCATGCACGTTTTCACTATGAGGATGATCTGGGATCATTCTGCTGAGTGAAGTCATCCAGAAGGAGAGGGACAGACACAGTATAGTCTCTCATATGTGGACTATAAAGAAACACAGTAAGGGAATGCCACTGGCCAAGACAACAAAACCTAAGAAATAGTCTACAGGGCTTAATTTACCAAGGTGGGGAGCAGTAGGGAGGGACCCTGACACCAAGGTGGAAGAAGCAGACCCTCTTAGAGCTGGTATTGTGCTAGAATCTTATATACATGAGACCCAATAATTAACAGTTTTGTACATCACACTGTCTATACATTAAAAAAATCAGTAAATGAAAAATAAATACTACCTTTGTTCAGAGAATGTCATCAGGGTTTTTTTTCCCTTTTTGTTTTGGTTTTTAGTTTTATATCCCACCCAGCTTTATTTGGAGGTGTTTAAAAGAGTATGCCTCCCGCTACGGCAAGCCTGGCAAGCTGCTCGTGTTGTATTTGATATGCCAAATACCAGTTACAATTATATTAGGTCATTCCCATGACCCAATATAATGGTTTGAGGCTCTTTATGTTCCTGTAGCAAGCCGATGCCCTTGGCTCTACTGGCATGAGACAGGACATATGGAGATATTACTGGTGCCCGCTCTAGCAAATAGATGATGAACGGGAAGATCGTGATCCCACCCAGCAATGCTCAGAACTGGCAGTGCTTCAGGAACCATATGGGATGCTGGGGATTGAACCTAGGTTGGCTGGGTGAAAGGCAAGTGTCCTATCCACTGTACTATCTCTCCAGCCCCAGGATGTCAGCATTTTAAGATGCTGAACATCTCATGCAATCACTCACCAGCATGTGAACAGGTGTTCTCTGAACCATGAAGTGATGGGTCTATATTTGTGTGATAGGCATCTACACAAAACATGACTGCACTGTGACCGCTCTCTTCAGTTACTGATGCTCCATGACTGCACTGTTACCTCTTTCTTTGTTACTGACTCTCCTTGGCTTGACTTTCTGATGGTAAGGGCAGTGTGATGATGCTAGCTCTTGAGCATGGACATACACAGAAAAGCAAACCTCTGTTACAGAGGTCACAAGTCAGCTAAGCAAAGATGTTAGCTAGGAAGCCAGCCACTGACCTCCTGTCCCCAAACACCTCTCAGATATCACATCCTCTCAGTGCCCTGTGAGGATTGCTGGTAGGAAAAACAAAATGAGAGAATGAGTAATCTGTCTGCACAGGTCAGCTCAACCCAATATGTCTAGAGAGTCACCCTTCAGGAGAAAAAGATTTAGGAGCCATGATTTTCATGCGTGATTCAGATGTGGCCACTGAGTTAATGGATTTGTTAGGTATCCATTGCACTCTCCCGTCCCTTATCTAGAGCTGAGAATGTTCAAACACAGAAGTCCATAATGTAGATTGGCTAACATATATTTTCTTACACAGTCTGCTTTATAGAAATGTTCCTAAACTGAAGCTGAGCTCTTTGCAAAGTGGGCACAGCTCATCAGGATCAAATCCTCAGAGAAACCCTGAACTTCAGCTGGTCATGACCTGCTTGTGGGGGCTCCACAGAGGGACCAGCTGCCGCATACAGCAGGAAGGCCACACTGGTGATGCCACTAATAACACCCCATATTTAAGAGGCATCTGCTGTCAGGAGGGCATTTTTCTGGGCACTAGGGGGACAGAAATACAAAGACAGGAAGTAAATAGCACGTACCTTAAGGAAGCAGTAAGCGAGGAGGCAGCTAGACCAGCCAAAGAGTTTGGAGTAAATCACTGCTGGGGCCAAGAGGAAGCTGCATAAAGGGCCGGGGAGTTTGGATGAACACACTGAGAATTCCAGTCAGGAGAGGGGGCAGGGAATGGCCCAGTGAGGAAAAGGGAGTAAAATGCACGGGATCACTATCCATAGTTCATAGTTGTGGCCAAGGACTTAGAAGAACCTTTTATTTGTTGACATTTAGGATCTTAGGGTTGTGTGTGTGTGTGTGTGTGTGTGTGTGTGTGTGTGTGTGTTTAAGAAGGAGGTACACATGGTGGTACTCAGGGCCTACTCATGGCTCTGTTTTCAAGGATCACTTCCCCTGGGACTTGGGAGACCATATGGGGTGCCAGGGATCAAATGGTTTGGCCACATGCAAGACAAGGGCCTTGCCCCTGTAATATCCCTGTAATATCTGGATCTCATCCTGAGGAAGTTTTGAGCGATAAATTGACAGGCACATGAGAAAGACCTTTTGCTATCACTGACACCAATACAAGATGAGGTTTACATGGGTGGGACGTTGGCAAGGACGTGATTTGCATACTTTAGGAGCAGAAGGAAGAGCACTTGGACTCGGGCAGTTTGGATGGGGATGGGATAGAAAGAAAAAGAGGTAAATAAGTCTGAGTATAAGAGGTCCTAGAAATGTAGATATGAAGGAAGGACTTGAGGATCATTTCTGGGTGGACACCTAGTTTCCTCAGCAGTGGGTTGGCTTGTGAGCTGAGAATGACAAGCCCACCATACCCCAGGTCAGGGCCATAAACTATGCTGCCTGTTGTTCAGAAGAAAGTCTTGGCTGAAAGTACAGAGGGGACATAGCAGTCGGTGGACAGTGTCCGAGAAGAAGCAGGATCACCCTGATGATAAAAGGAATGGTCAGCTGTGCAGGAGCCAGCGTGGCAGCCAGAGGTGGAAAAAACAGAGAGAAATAGAGGAAGGTCATGCCAAGGTGAAAAGGATCAGTGGAGTTACTGGGTGCAGAGGAGGAGCATGGGGTGGAATTTAGGAAAGGCAGCTGAGCCCCTGGGGGGATGCATATAAGAGTAACTGCAGTGGACTGTGAGACAAGAAGCTGGAAGCAAAAGGGTATGTAAGGAAGGAGAGAGGAACTCTGGAGACAGGGTTTAGGAGTGGGTGTGTGGTGGTGGGGAATGGGACTTGAAGAAAATCCAGCCCCTTTCCTGGAAAGCATAGAGGGAGGCCTCTGGGGCACGTTGAGGATGCCAAAGAGTGGTAGAGAGGGAAGGCGATGGGGAAATGTTGGGGACAGTGGATGCTCAGGGACTCCAGCACGAGGCATTGGGGATGGACCCCAGAGTACTGTGAGCTTCCTGTCTATCACTGAAAGAGGAAGCCTCAGAATCCCTTTGCCAGCTGCCTCGAGTGGCTCCATTTCAGCCATCACAGTCCCGTGTTCTGACATTCTTGTGATTCTTGAGAACCACTTATTCTCTTTCTGAGAATAAGGAAGTTTACAGTTTCCCCGAGGAGAAAGGCAATGGGATAAATCATACTCCTGGCCTAAGACTGGTTCACAGGCAGCCTGGAAGATAATAATGGGTTGAACTTCTCAGGGAAAGGACAGCCCCATCAGCTTTCTTGGGCACAAAAAGACTTTAGTCTTTCTATAGCCAGACTGACTTCCAACAGGCTAACACCAAAGAGCAGGAGTTTCCTAGGGGCAGCTGAGACTGGGAGACACAGCAGAGCCATGGAATGCATCCAAGATGTCCTTGAGATGGTTGGAGTCTTGTTTTGTAACCTTGGTAACCTGGGAGTGAACCCCAAATGTGCTGAGGTCCTTGAGGCGGTCCAGACCTGCTTTGCAAAATATACTTGGAATTTCTGCTCTGTACCATCCTGTCAGCTGCCTGCAAATGCCCCCACCCCCACCAGTCTTTCCTTGAAACAGAGCTCTCACCTTTTGGGGCCCAGTTTTTGGACCACAAACCAAGCAGAATCCGCCTCTGAAATAGTGTTCTCTAGCTTCTTAAGGAAGCTGCTTGGTTTTTCCCTGGTTTTGGAGGAATTTCCACTACAAATGATCCTACCATAACAAAACCCCTGTAGGGAACAACTGAGAATATGCTCATACTTTGCAAACTCCTGTCACTTGGTATGAAGTACAAAGGCTTAATTTACATTTAAAAGGAACTACACAAAGACATTCTCCTTCTGCCCCTTCTGGTCCCTCCCTAATCTCTCTCTCTCTCTCTCTCTTTCTCTCTCTCTCTCTCTCTCTCTCTCTCTCTCTCTCTCTCGTTTAGTCCTATGCTAAAGTTCTTTGTATTAAAGGGGTTTCTTTATAAACTTTTAAAAATCTGATGTAGTGGGGGTGTCTGCACCCGACAGTGTGCAGGCTTACTTCTGACTCTGCACTCGGGACTCACCGTGGCAGGCTTGGAGAACCATGTGGAGGTGTGGGGGATGGAACCCCTATCAGTTGCCTGTAAGGCGAGCACCTTACTTGCTGTACTATCATTCCAAGACTGACATCTTTTATTCAATATTTTCTTGCCTGAAAAAATTGAAGAATCTGGGAGCCCACACAAAGACCTGCCACACCTGCATCATTGTTCTTGGTAGGGTTTAACACCACAGGCCTCTGCGTCCTCTGTGTAAAGGAGATGGTAGCCATCCTCCATGGACCACTGGAAGAGTGAAGTGAATTAAAATATGTGTCACTCTGGACAAGAACTGAGTGCTAAAAGTAGGTAAAGTAGGAAAATGATACTCATTCAGTATCTGTGATGCAAGTCATAATGCACAAAAGGAATGAGAGGGGAGAAAGCGGGAGGTGGAGGGGGAGGAGAAGGAGAAGGAAAAGGGGAGAGAGAGAGAGAGGAAAAGTGAATGCCATAAGGTAGGTGGGGGGCCAGGAGTGGGGCAAGAGGGAAACTGGGCACATGGGTAAGTGGTAAATGTATACACTGATGATGGAACATTGTATGACTGAACCCCAATCATGAACAGTTTTGTATCTGTGTTTCTCATGGTGATTCAATTAAAAATAATTAACAAAAAGTTAAAATAAAAAATGCATGTCAGGCTTGGAAGAAGGCTGTAGTAAGCTCCATGTCACCAGGGTTGTTTCCATCACCATCTCTGCTCTCGTCTGCAGGATTGTTTTGGGAGAAAAGATTTGAACCACTTCTGTGTGTCACAAGAGGACTGGGAACAGGATATAGCTGGGAGCTGAGCGATAGAAACCATGGGATGCAGATAAGATTGGAAGATAAGACTTGACAGTAGTGTGAATCCTTTTGACCTTGTCAGGACAGCTTTGAAGAATAGAAGAGCGACATCCTTATTTTCCTTTTCTAGGTGAAGCGAGCCGAGGCTCAGAGAGGGCCAGTCACTTGGCAGGTACAAGTGATTTGATCCTTGCTCTCTGCCTTTTCTCCATCAAGGCAAAAATGACACACACTAGAGTAACTCATAAGTGAAACTGTCATCAAGGTCTTTGAAGACATGGCAGGTTTGAGACCCTTACCAGAAAAGAAGCAAGGAGATGAGAAGAACAGAATGCCCTGACTTAAGGAAGCACTTCCGGATACTAGCTGACAGATGCTTCCCTCAAAATTTGAAAGAAAGAGAGAGAGAAAGAAAGAAAGGAAGGAAGGAAGGAAGGAAAGAAGGAAGGAAGGAAGGAAGGAAGGAAGGAAGGAAGGAAGGAAGGAAGGAAGGAAGGAAGGAAGGAAGGAAGGAAGGGAAGGAAGGAAGGAAGGAAGGAAGGAAGGAAGGAAGGAAGGAAGGAAGGAAGGAAGGAAGGAAGGAAGGAAGGAAGGAAGGAAGGAAGGAAGGAAGGAAGGAAGGAAGGAAGGAAGGAAGGAAGGAAGGAAGGAAGGAAGGAAGGAAGGAAGAAAGAAAAGACAAGATGAAAAGGTGATTTTACATTGACTTCACATAAGCCCTAAATCAAATCCTGAGGCACCCTGGTAAAGAAGCCATTTGAAAAGCTGGGGCTGGAGAGATAGCACAGTGGGTAGGGCATTTGTCTTGCACATGGCTGACCTGGGTTCAATCCCTGGCATCCCCTATGGTCCCCAGCAACACCAGGAGTAATTCCTGAGTGCAGAGCCAGAAGTAATCCCTGAGCATTGCTGGGTGTCACCACCAACCCCCAAAAAAAAAAAAGCAAGAAAAAGAAAAGAGTCCTATCTGTTCAGGAACTTGCCTCAGTGGGAAAGTTGTTGCAACTGACCAGAAATTAAAATGGTGGATGGGGATATGGGGGCATCCCAAGGCTATGGGCATGTTTGCAGAATGAATGATTAGGAAATAATCAGCTATCCAATGATTAGGAGACTGGTAAGAGGGTAAGGTTGAAGAATTTGGGAGATTCTTTAGAAACACGTCCACAGGGCTGCGGAGGTAATTCAGAGGTCTGGAGCACATGCCTGGCATGCAGAAGGCCCCAAAGATAATCCCTGGCACAGCGGAGCCCCTAGGCCTGAGCACTGGCACCTTAGACCTGTACCACCAGCACTTGAGCTCCATTGCCTGCATTCCTCCCGATAAAAGGTAACAGAAAAGGAAAAATGAAAGAAAGAAAGCAAGAAAGAGTAAAGAGAAAATGATCCACACAGAGGTTGTCTCTAAAGGCATTCTCCTGAGCAGCTTAAAGTAACGGCCTAGAAAGTGTTCAAATGTCTATAAAAGACTCACTTCAGCAACTAAAATCACTGCCACCATTAGCTGTCCTGGCATATTAACTGTCCTGCCAGCATCAAGATGTAATGGCCCAGCTGGTTTAAATGGGTCTCCATGGTTACAGGCATGCTCTGGTTTCCATGGTGACGTTTCGCAGCTCTTCACATGAGTTAGAGATATATATTTGAAATTTCAAAGGATTTTTTTTCCCTTCTTCTTTCTCCACAGCCCACACAGAATGCCAGGGTACAAAGATGCCGAATAAAAATGTCTGACCTCTTGGGAAAACGTGGGACAATGCCTCTGTGGCCATTCTGTCATAGAACAAGGGAAAGAGCTTTCTGTGGGGGAAACAATGGCTGGGAATGAAATCTCTCCATCAGGAGCATGAGAATGTCACTCCACGGGCAGATCAGGAGGAAGGGCCGGGGAAGGGGGCTCTGATGTCTGCAGCACGTTCCCCAGGCCAGGGAGGAGTGCGTATCCGAGGAGGGGAATTCGACTGTGAGAGCCCTGGGCAGTGCTCCTGCCTCCAACACAGCACCACCGCCATGTCCCGCCCCCCCTGGCCTTCCTTCTTCCCACAGTCCTCACTTCAATTCTCCCCACTAGACTGCTGGCATCAGTGATGAGGCACCAGCCCAGGTTAAGACTGTGGGATTTTTTTTCCACACTCAGTGAAAGGACCCATGTGGAATTCTAGTGCCTCCTTGTGGTATTTCTAACATTTCAGCTTTACCTCCAGAAAAAACGTTTTTTATAACTTAGGAAACAAGAGTCTTTCTCTGTGGATATTCCTGCACACAGAGCTTCGTGAACCCTGATTCTGTCAGCTCCACCCAGTTGTACTGAGCATTCTAGAAAAGGCCACTAAGAAGAATAGGTGTGAGCTAGAGATGCAGCGTTCCCCTAGGTACTGAACTAGCATTGATAATGGTAACAGTAAAGGGAGGCTATTCACGTACTCACAAGCAGATCCAGGGCGAGCACCAGACAGGCGACCAGCTCTGGAGAAGCCCAGAGAGCCTCCAGGGAGAATGGCAGAGGCAGGGAGCCAACAGCGTGGCTGAGGAAGCCATCATGCTGAAGGCGTTTCGCTTTTCTTTAGTTTGTTTTTTGTACTGCACCTGGCAGTGCTCAGGCTGCTGCTGCCCCATGTTGCTGGGGTGTGTTTGTGGGCACCAGGTGGTACCAGTTTTGGAGCTGAGCTCAGGGCTTCCCATATGTGAAGCCTGAGCTCAATCTCCCAGTTCTAAAGAAGTGTTGGAGCCGGCCATGTAAGGACCCTATCCCTTCGGGCTTGCAGGGTGGAAATAGTGACATAGTTCATCTGTGAGCAGGTTCTGGCATCAAAATAACTAAATAAGCTGCGGTGGGAATGTAGGAGTCCCCTACAGGTGCCAAGTCCCTCGGAGCTGTGCTATGCCAGCCGTAGACACGCGAGTCTTAGAGTGTGGCAGGAGATGCCGAGGGGCAAGGCAACAGCCTCTCCCGGCATTCCCAGGCACCTGGCGCAGGTGATAAGTTGAGAGACTGTGACTCAGCAGTGGGTGCGATGTGTGTGTGAATCCCTTCCCACCCTCTGTTTGTGGGTGAAGGTCTGGAATGGCTGACAGGTTTTCTGGAGGGGATGACATAACCAAGACTATGACAATGATCATTTTTGTGACAGTCAATTCTTTCTCAAGCTCACAAAGGACTCCAGGGCCTTGAACGGGGAAGGCTTCAGTGATGGCAGGCCGGGGGCCAGGGAGGCTGGGTCATGGCAGCCCGAGACTAGTGTCCTGCGTGTTCACCCAGAGATATTCTTGGTTTCTGTGGGCATTTTTAGATGTCGAGCAAATAATGCTATCTATTTTGGTCGTACTGCTGACGTGCTTGAGGCACATATGAGCAGAGCAGGCTG
Source organism: Cryptotis parvus (assembly GCA_021461705.1). Classification (NCBI taxonomy): domain Eukaryota; kingdom Metazoa; phylum Chordata; class Mammalia; order Eulipotyphla; family Soricidae; genus Cryptotis; species Cryptotis parvus. Next base: position 24,335 of record JAJIBD010012314.1, read on the forward strand.
GCCCAGTATGGGCTTTGGAGTTATAAAAAACAAAGTGGTGTTCTCAGCAATTCAGCCTTGAGGATTGTGGTTATCCTAAAGGAAGGTCTGATCTGAGGAGTTGCGCACAGTGGAAGGATGATCTGAGGAGTTGAGCACAGTGGAAGGATGATCTGAGGAGTTGAGCACAGTGGAAGGATGATCTGAGGAGTTGAGCACAGTGGAAGGATGATCTGAGGAGTTGAGCACAGTGGAAGGATGATCTGAGGAGTTGAGCACAGTGGAAGGATGATCTGAGGAGTTGAGGCACAGTGGAAGGATGATCTGAGGAGTTGAGCACAGTGGAAGGATGATCTGAGGAGTTGAGCACAGTGGAAGGATGATCTGAGGAGTTGAACACAGTGGAAGGACCATCTGAGGAGATGAGCATAGTGGAAAGAAAGACAAGTTGGAAGAGCAGCTGTGGAGAAGAGGAGGTGGGACAATATGGGGCCCACGAAGATCTGGGGGGAACACGTGGGCTGACTGTTCATTGCTGCTCCCGGAAGTGCCCGCCGCTGTGGCCAGGGAATGCTGTTTCATTTGGGCATGATGTCTTCAACACAACCCAGCCTGTTGTGTGGCTCGCTCCTAGCACGAACCAAGAAGCCTCTTTTGCTTTCTAGACTCATGGACTCAGGGTGGGCAGCTGATGTAAGCCCAGTGCCAGTTCGTTCTTTCCAAGAACTTATTATCTTCTATTGGCTTATTTTTGGAGGGCCATGTATGCAATGTTTAGGAGGTAAAAGACCCTCCCAGCAATGTCAGGACACAGGGCCAGTGGTTCAATGTGAGGCCCCCGAGGAGGCGGTGCTGGGAATAACCTGCCCCTGGCAGGGCCTGGTCATCTCTAGGTCCCTACATATCCTGTCTCCAGCCTCCACATGATAGATTTTATTTAAAAAACAAAGTTTTTATGTTTGTTTTTGGGCACACCAGGTTGTGTTCAGGCTTTCCCTCTGCATTACCCTTGGGGTCGCCCCTGGTGGGCTCTGGGAACAATACGTGATGCAGGGGATTGAACTGGGGCAAGCTCCTTAACCCCTGAACTATCTGTGTGGCCATGCAATAATAAACTATTTTTCCCTTTTGGACCACACCCAGTGATGCTCAAGGGTTACTCCTGGCTCTGCACTCAGGAACTATTCCTGGTGGTGCTCAGAGGACCATATTGGATGCAGGGGATCAAACCTAGGTCAGCTACATGAAAGGCAAACACCTGACCTGTGTTCTATAGCGCTGGCACCAACAATGATAAGCTTTTAACAGGAGAACACACTTAAGAGTTTTTAATGCACAGCTCATAAGCACATGCATAAACTTCACGGGCTGGGGCTAGAAGGGGTAGACTTAGCTTTCTGGGCTCGACCTTCTCTCCTTGCAGATTCTCTAAATGTCCTGCTCCTGCTCTAAATGCCATATTTTCCAACACCAGAGCTCACACTACTGCAGAGACACTCCCTGAGAGGCTCCCAGGAAGGTGACCCGCTGCTCCTCTGCTCCTGCCCTTCAGTCATGAGGCCCTTTGCTGTGGCTCGGCATGCAGGTTTGTGAGCTAGCCCCGGGAAAATGTATCCCTCTCTCCAGATTCTATCACCACTCTCCTAAGTCTTGGTCACTTCTGAGGGTAGAATCTCGAGGTCTGTGAACACACCTGCAGGTACGGTTCAAAGCCATCTGGGAGGTGGGAGGGTAGAGCCGGGAACCTGGAGCTGCAGGGGATGTAGCGGAATAGTCCCACGTATCCACTGCTGCCTTTCCCACCTGCGCGTGCTGCCAGAGGGCCACACCACAGACGGAAGTCCAGCCACTAACCAAACTAACTCATGGATCGAACTGAGCATAACTGAAGTGCGTCTCTCTCGGGGTTGGGGGCACACAGAGTTGCAGAAGGGTCAGAAGATCCTCGCTGGGTTCTTCACCAAAATGGAAAAGCAGAACCCAGCTTCTGGGTGCGGCTGAAGCTGGGGTGACTATTCATTCATTCATTCATTCATTCATTCATTTACTTATTTACTTGTTTGTTTGTTGGCTTTTTGGGTCACATCTGTCGATGCTCAGGGATTACTCATGGCGGTGCTCAGGGATCGCATATGGGATGCTGAGGATTGAACCTGGGTTGGCAGCGTGCAAGGCAAATGCCCTACCTGCTGTTCTGGCCCCGAGAGTGACATCTTTACACTGTCACCTCCATAAGTGAAGATGATCTGCTCTGGTCTCAAAGGAGTTACTGAAAACCTTTAAGGACACATTCAATGGACTGATTGGAAAGGCCAAATTGAAGGTTTGCTTTTTAACCATTATCCACATTGGGGCCAGAGTGATAGCCCAGCGGGTAGGGCGTTTGCCTTGCACGCAGCTGGCCCATGCCGGCCTGGGTTCGATCCCTGGCATCCCATATGGTTGGATAGCACCGCCAGGAGTAATTCCTGAGTGAAGAGCCAGGAGAAACCCCTGAGCATTGCCGGGTGTGACCCAAAAAAAAATAAATAAATAAATAAAAATTATCCACATAATGTTTTATTCTGAGCATTCTGAACGTCCTGTGATTGTTCACAATGGCTAGAGGGGTTTCTTTTTATTAAACTCAGTATTTTAGAAAAAATTACTAAGTGAAAAAGGTAGGAAAAAAGTATGCTGTGAAAAAATCAAGTCTACACCCACCCCCTTAGTGTCTCAACATTCTCCTCTAGAAGCCAAGGGCTTTCTTGAAGACAGAGTAGAGATCATCTAAGTCTCTGCATCTGTGTTTCTCCTCCCTTCTCCTTTTCTTGCCCCCTTCCTCCATCTTTTATTTATTTTCCTTTCGGTAACACACCATTCTGTACTCTGCATTTTCACTTACTATACCTCGGAAATGAATTGGTATCAGAATCTTGAGGACTGAGTCATTCAGACATCTGTGTGACAGTCCGTGGAATAAACGTGACCTTGGGCTAGGTTCCCTACTGATGAGCCTTAAGGTTGTCAGTCTCTTGCTGTACCAGAGCCACTTTAAATGCCACATTCTATACCAATACAAGTAGCCTTGCAAATGCTTAGCAGTGGGATGACAGCTCTGTGGTATGTAATGCTAATCAGTACTAACAAACGGTCCTCCACAGCTCACGTCCACGTGCAAGGGGGCTTTTCCCATTGCTCTGACTGACACAGGGTGTTTGAACATTTTATTTATTTTTTCTTCTGCTAATTGAGCAGGTAAAAAAAGTAATTTCTCACTGTAGTTTTAATTTACATTTTTATGAGTAAGGCTGAATTTCTTTTCCCGTATTTAAGAACTATTTCATTTCTGGGAATTGTGCGTTCCTTTCCTTTGCCCACTTATCTATTGGCTTGCTCATTTTCTTTCCCTGTTGAATTTTTCATATTGGCCTTTATCAGCTATTCAAATGCTAAGGAAATTAGGCTTTGGCTTATGAAATGAGCTGCAAATATTTGTCTCTCAATTGTGCAAATTTATGCTACATTTTTCTTTAGTAGCATCCAATTATCAATGCTTTTATTTTAGGTTTCTGGACGCTACGTTATCCTTAGGCAGTTGCTGCCCTACCTGAGATTTTTTTTATAATCCTCCCACATTCTCTTGCAATTTTACAGCTTCATTTTTTTACAATCAAAAAACATTTCATCTATCTAGAGTTCATATTGAGCTACCATGATAGAGTTCAGACCTATTCCCCATACATATCTACTGAGCAGCCTCAGCAGCACAAGAGAGTAACAGAATCAGCCCCCACCCATATGAAACGCCATCTCTGTTTTTGTGTCAGTCCCCACCCATATGAAACACCGTCTCTGTATTTGTGACACCGACTTTCTGTAGACTTTCTGTAGCGATGAGCTTTAATCCAATACCAGGCCTTGTTTTAGAAGATGAGTTCCCTGTTTGCTTTTGTTTTGCTTTTAAAATGTGAGGAAGTACTTGAGCTGTGTGAGGAGAGGGGTAAAGCAGCTGCACCTGGGGCTGGGGCACTCAGGGGCTTTACTGGGGACTTAGGGCAGGTGCGGAAGTGCCAAAGTGCTGATTGGTATACCACAAAGTGCTACTTGTCGCTCCAAGGGGTGCCAGCTCTGAATTGTTCCAGGTTCTTTTAAAGTCCCAGTAGCTTCCCTTCTAGCTCTCATTGCCCTCTCTCCAGTTTGCCCATCTCCAGCGGCTTCTCTTCTTCCCCATCCCCTGGAGTCCATGGATCATGCATGCTTTCTCCTGGGCATTCCCTTGTCTAGTTATCCTAGTTAACCTCTCCAGCCGGGATTAATCCTATGACTCATTGACCTTGTTAGCCCCCTTGAAGACCCTCAGTGTTTATGTCAAAGCTCTGAGCTTCTGACCTTACCAGGAGTCCATGATTAGGCTTCAGAGTTTGAGAATCTAAAATTACATGAACATGTTTGCGTAATGTGCATTCTTTTATTTATATATTTATTGGTGGGTACTGCCATTTTCAACATCTGGACTCCACAACTTGTCAGAGCTCCACCCCAAGAGAAAAGTCAGTCTCTCCCCATTCATCAGTAAATGCACGAGATGAGAGGCTACTACAAGAGTATCTCACCCCACACCGGCAGTGCTGGCAAAGCTACCTATGACGTATTTGATATGCCAAAAACCAGTAACAATTATAGACCTCATTCCCATGACCTGAAGGAATGGTTTGAGGCTTTTCATGTTCCTGGAGCGAGCAAATGCCCTTGGGCTACACTAGCATGTGACAGGACATATGGAGATGTTACTGGTGCCCGCTCGAGCAAATTGATGAACAATGGGAAGACAAGTGATACAAGTGATACAAGTTATTTATTGGTGGAGTTACCCAAGCAGTGCTCAGGGGAACCCAGAGACCATCAGGTGCTGTGGGGAGGACATAGGGCACAAGCAAGGGACTGAACTAGCCTTGTGCCGCAATGTGTGTGTCCCAGCTCTTTGCTCTCTGGTCCCAATGTGCATTCTTGAGAAGACAGCCAGAGTTTCATTAGATCTGCTGTTGGATGACAGGCTTAGCTAGCTTGGGAGCTTTGCTCACAGCTTAATCTATTTCACTGTTTCACTGTATCACTGTCTTCCCATTGTTCATCCATTTGCTCGAGTGGGTACCAGTAACATCTCCATAAGTCCTGTCACAAGCAAGTGTAGCCCAAGGGCATCTGCTTGCTGGGGACAGGAAGAGCCTCAAATCATACTGTTAATCTATTTACATGTTCTTAAGCCAAGGTTCATTCTAATGAGATTTCTCTTCTATGTAAACACTGCTAGAGGGTGTGGCAGTTACAGAAGTCACCTTGACTCTGAATAACTTCTGACTTATTATGACTAAGACTTCTATGTTATCTAGATTGGGCACAGCTCCTCTTTTATACCCGCTGCACCCAGTGTGGGACAGTTAGAATTTACCAGGAGACTACCACCCTGGCTACGTTGAGACTATAGGAAGATAATAGGAAGGATCATACTGGTTTGATCTC
>JAJIBD010012315.1:0-47174 GCA_021461705.1 Cryptotis parvus
GGCAGCCTGTGCCCGGCCTGGGTTCGATCCCGGCATCCCCATATGGTCCCCGAGCACCGCCAGGAGTAATTCCTGAGTGCAGAGCCAGGAGAAACCCCTGAGCATTGCCGGGTGTGACCCAAAAATAATTTTAAAAAAAGAACCAATTATGAACACCTTTGTAATTGTATGTCTCACTGTGGTAAATAAAAAAAAAATAAAAAAGAACAGGTCAGCTCAGGGAGAAGGTTTCTCGCTCCAGCTGGGACAGTCAACTCCAGCACTAGCTGTGAATCCCATTTCCACCCTGGCAATCGTTAGGGCGAACCCCCCGCTAAGAGCTCACAGCGCTAGCTCTTTTTTTTTTTTTTCTTTTTTGGGTCACACCCGGCAATGCTCAGGGGTTTCTCCTGGCTCTGCACTCAGGAATTACTCCTGGCGGTGCTCGGGGACCACATGGGATGCCGTGCAAGGCAAACGCCCTACCCCTCTGGGCTATCGCTCCGGCCTCCCCCTTTTTTTTTTGGCGGGTCACACCCTGCGACGCTCAGGAATTACTCCTGGAGGTGCAGGGGAGACCGTGTGGGATGCCGGGGATCAAACCGGGGTCGGCCGCGTGCAAGGCAAACGCCCTACCCGCTGTACTATCGCTCTGGCCCCTCACAGCGCTAGCTCTTGGTGCCGCTCTGTCCCGGGTTCCCACCCACTATAACCCTCCTGCACGCACCCCTGGGCGGGAGGGCACCGGAGACAGGTTGAGTTGTTTATCCAAGAGAAGGACCGTCTTGAGTTTGGAGTGACCGGCTCAGACCCGGACTTGGGTCTGGGATCCGCTTCCGACTAGGGAAAGACTGGGAGTCCCGTCCCGGAAAAGGCTGACTGCGGGGCAGAAGAGCGCGGCCCAGGTCTCCCAGGGCGAGGGCAGAGGAGGAACTCTCCAAGGTGCTGAAACCGCGGGCTCGGTCCAGCGGACGCCTGGGCGGCGAGGCTCTGGCCTCTGCGGTTCCTCTACAGCAGCTTGGCCTCGGGGACCACGATCTGCGCTTTGCCCCAGGTGACCTTGGGTTCTTGGCGTTCCCTCTTGAGGTGAGCTATCCACAAGACCAGGACTGAGGGTTTGGGAGGAGCCGACAATCCGGAGCTGGAGGGCGGGCGCGCACCCCATCCCGGGCTTGGAACACAGGAGCCTGGCACCCGACGGGAGGGGCGGGAGGAGGCTGTGCGCAAAGGGTGGGCTCCTAGGTCCGGCAGCCCTCACTCTCTCTCTCTCTAGCTCCTTCTTGGGACCCGACGGCGCTCCTTCCTAGCCCCCGCTCGGGCTGCGGGGCCAACACGCGGCCCCGAGGCTGCAAACTGCTATTCCTCGGCCTCTACAGAACCTCAGAGGCAGAGCCCAGCCCACTCACCCCTAATCTCCTACTGGCCTCAAACACTGGCGCCCCAAACTCCGAGCCGTACCAGGTAGGGAGGTCGGGCGGGCACGAGACCCACCACCCGAATCCACTCGGTCCGAGCGGAGGCGGGGAGCTCAGGCAGACGGGCCTGCCAGCTCCCTCCCCAGCCCGCGAGGGGCGCCGCGTCCCCATGACAACGCGGACACCCCACCCCACCCCCAGCCTCCCAGGAGGGCAGCGCCCCCGCAAAGCTGCACCGGAGACTGTGGGTGGTGCCCCCACTGCGCCCGAGCGCACGCTGCCGACCGGTTCCCATGAGGGGCGCTGGGCGCTGGGGTCCCCCGACGCCCCGGGTGGTGCCCCTTGCGCGCGCCGTTGGGTGGCCGGCCCCAGGCGGGCGGCGCGTCCCCTCCAGGATTGGCTGCTTCCCCCGTGACATCACGCGGCTCGGGGAAAAGTGCGAGCGTGAGCGCAAGTCGGAGCCACAGCGCAGGGGAGCTGCGGGCGGAGCAGGGGCCGCCCCTCGGCACCCCGTCCCCGCCCCCGGCCCGCAGCCCGCCGCCGCCCCGCCCGCCGGCCCGCCGGGCCCCGCCGTCTGTCCGGCGCGAGGGGAGCGGGGCGGAGGTGTCTGGTAAGTGACTCCACGGCAGCGCGGGGGCGGGGGCCGCAACTGGGCAAGAAGGGCGAGGGCTGCCCCCGAACCCTCCGGAGCTCCCCGGAGGCGGGTCCAACCGGCCCCGGACCCGGGCTTCCCATGGGGGAGCGCAGCGGGGGCTGCTGCACCCTGGGCCCAGAGGCGCGGATCCCCGGGAAGGCAGGCCCGGCGTCCCTTCGCAGGCTGCTCCGGGTTTCGCCGCCGGGAAGGAGCGGACATTCGGGAGGTCGGGGGTGTGCCCGCCCACAGTCCCCACCGAGCCAGGGCAGCCGCCGTCGGGGCGGGGAGCGGGACCCGCACTTCAACCCTCCGGCTGGCAGCTCCGCAGGGCGCCGCGCGCTGGAGCCCCGAAGAGCGCTTTTCCCGCCGCCTCCCCCTCTCCTCCCCAAGCCCCTCGGCGTAGCCAGCCCACTCCGGTCCCCGGAGTCCTCCATCAGCGACCTTGAACCCCGACGGACTTCCTGTCTTCCCTCCCACCCCACACTCGGGACTGCCCCCGCCGCTGCCCGGCTCCAAGCCGCGGCGGAAATTCTGGGCCAAGCCCGAGCCGGGTGCGTTAGAGTCGGGCGCGGTGTGGGGTCCACGTTCCCTCAGCTGCTTCTCTGCCCTGAACTCCCGGGGGCTGCTCTCCAGGCCCTGAGACTTACTCCACCCCCCCCCCCAGGCTTCCCTGAGTCCGAGAGTGAACGCTTAAGAATGGGCACCTACACCCCCCAAATCCCACCCCGGGTGTCCGGAGCACAGCTCCCGAATCAGGGGGCTGTGGGGGAGGGAGGGCCCGAGGATCCGGGAGAGCGCGGTGCCCACGCCCAGAGGCTGCGGGAGTGCGCGCTGGGAGGTGGGGGAGGGCGGGTCACCCTAAAACGCTTGGACCACTCCCGAGGTCGGGAGTAGCCTGCAGGTGGTCCCAAGAATAACTCCCCGGCGCTCTCCAGGCCCATTTTAGGCCAGGGTTTAAGAACAGGAGGCGCCCCCTGGAGCCGCGGCGCCTTTCCCGCGGGCGCATGGTTAGCAGGGACGAGGCAGACGGAAGAATATTTGATTCCAGGGACTCAAACCCCAGCTGGGCATCCGCGTTCTGCGGGTGCTGCTCGTGCCCTCCCGCTATCGCGTTGGGAGCGCGCTCGCGGTCCCGCGCAGTCGGTACAAGAAGCCGCGCGGGAATGTCCCGCACTGTCACGTCGGACTCAACAGCGGCCCCTCGACAGAAGTCAGTTCGAGGCCGGACTCGGTCACTCAGCGCGGGGCCCCAGTCATAACAGGGCACTCGGCCAAGACGAGGCCTTGGCCGTGCGGCCTCGGGGGGCGATTGGGGGGGCGGTGAGGCGGCCCCAACTGTGGCCTGTCCCGGTTCGCCTGCCCCGGACCCTTCCTTCTCTCTCAGGCTGCTCGGCCCAGACGCTGGCGACCCGCCCGACCTTTCTCCGCTCTGTCTCCTCCCGGGGACGTGTGGAATGCGCCGGGCCCTGCATTTCAGTCTCATGCACCAGCTTCTAGGTACAGGAACCTCCCGAGGCCGTGTGCACCGCCCAGGCCGCCGCACCCCGGCACGCACACGCGGGCCCGGGCACGTGTCCCCGCGGCGCGGCCATGCTCACGCGCTCCGGGCGCGCTGGTATCCAGGCGTGGCCGAGCGCACACGCGCATGCTGACAGCTACTCGCTTCTACTCGAGCTCCCCAGTAATCACACACAAACAGAACTCGCACTCGCCTTCCCGCCCACAGGTTCCTCGTCGGGGCCGGGGTGAATCCCGGCGCCCTAAACTTTCCCACCACTGAACCCGCGCGCGCCGAGTTTAGAGCAGCTCCCGGGCAGGACCCAGAGAGCACCCCCTCCTCTCTCCGGGGAGGCTCGGGCTGGGGCCTCCCTTTGGGTTCTCGGCCGTAGCATTGAGTTGGGGGCGGTGATGAAGAGCCGCCGCCTGATGCGGTCCGAAATTGGCACCTGGGGACCGACATTGCCACCTAGTGGTGCGTCCAGCCCTGGGCGGCGGCTCCTTGGCTCCCCAGCGCCCTGGCGGGCCTGAAACGCCAGAAACCTGTCCGAGGTGCCGTCCTCTAAAAACGGGAGACTCTCGGGGTCCAGAAAGTTTGTTGGGAGAGGAAGGAGTCCTGGACCACTCTTCCTGGTCCTGTCTGCTCTTGGCCGCCAAGGCCACCCCGAATGGGATCAGTCAGCAGCCCCAGGGTAGGAAGAAGATTCTGCAGGGGAGACAAGGGGGTCCCTTTCTTCCAGGAAAGCTGAGTGGGAGCAGCGGCAAGGAATAGGAAGGACTCCAACACCCACCTCCCAGGTCCAGCCCTGGTTTGTGCTGCAGGAGCCTAGCTTGGAGATCTCAGAGGATGGGGGCTTTAGAAGGAGGCTCCAGGGGGTTCTAATTCTGTCCCGTCCCGCCCCTGCTTACAAAGAAGATGACTCGGGGCAAGTTAATTAACATCAGCCTCATCTGTAAGAGACTGCTTACATCTGAGCCCCCGAGGATACTAATAGTACCTGCCTTTTCGGGATGCGTGCTGGGCTTTCAACCCGATAATCTATATAAAAAGCTCCGAGGGAATCCTGACTCATAAGCTACCACTCAATAAACAAGCACAGCTCTCGGGTTCCCTGTTCGGCCTCGGCCTCTCCAGCCCCAGGGTGCTGATCTCGCTTGGCTTGAGGGGAGTTTCCCTGGGGCTCCCGATGGCTCTGATCCTCTGCCCTGCCTGTGCCCCCACAAAGGGCAGCCCTGGCTGGATGCAGGGTGCTGCTTCTCCCAGCCCTAAGGTGGCCACCCCACATTCTCTTTGGGAGGAGTTCCAAGCTGGAAGGGGCTATGAAGACCCTCCGACGGGCACTATCTGGGATTTTGCCCTTGACTTATTGTGACCTTGGAGTCGGACCACCGTGGAGCCAGGGCCTTGGGGACTGGCGGGGCCGAGCTGGAAACTTGGCAGGAGGGTGCCCTCTGGGTTTGTGGCAGCGGGTGGTGGGGGAGGGGAGGGCTGCAGCCAGACTTGGTGAAGGAAGGGGCCTCGCTCTTGTGCGGGGACATGGAGCTGATGCGAGCTGATGCCCAGGAGGCTGTTCCTGAAAAGGAGACCCCCTCCCCGCCCCCGTCTGCTTCGCGAAAAGGCAGGTTAGCTGGTGAGCAGGGAGACCCCTGTGGTTCCGGGGAGGCTCCTTCCTTTGCCGCTGGGGCCTCTCCCTCTCTTGCTCTCACAAACAGACGCACACGATTGCGTAGACGACAGCGCGCCCGCCCGGTGGGGCCGTGTGCGTGTGTAACGGGGCGCGTGTTGGCGGGTGTGAAGGAGGCTGGGCCCGCGGCTGCCCTGGCACAGTGCGCGCTGGGCGTGGGCTCCTCACGCTGCCGGGAGAGGAAGAGGGGGAGGAGAGGAAGGGGCGCAGGGTGGGAGGAGTGCAGGGGTGGGTCTGGATTTGGGAGACCCCAGGTGGGCATGTCCTGACGGATCTTGGCCCCCTTAGGGTTCTTGCAGGCAGCAGCCCCTCCCTCCAAGGACACGCTCTACCCTGTGCAGCAGCCATGCGTGGAGGGCTGAGTTCTCACGCCTCTCAGACCCCAGCCACCTGGGCCAGGCATAGGGGACACCGCAGCGATGTGTACCCCTAAGCTTCTCCCACTTCTCCGCATGGCCCCCATCCTTTTGCCGGAGGGCACGGGGAATTCTGTTTCACTTCCTCTGACCCTGTTGGTGCAGGGGGAAGGAGTAAGCCTTCTCCCAAGGGAGTCACTAGCTCAGGTGGGGCTTTAGGCTCCTGTTAAGGAGCTGCAGGACCCTGTCAGATTATGGAACATCTTATCTCCATGCCTCAGTTTCCTCCTCCGTAAGTGATGATGGCTCTGCTTTTTTTGGCTTGCTGTGAGGCTGGTACAGGAAGCGTGGGGTGTGCCAGTGGAGAATACCTGTGTGCTGCTAACTAGCTCTTGTCTTTGATCTGACCAGGTGGGGGCCAGGGAAAGGCTCATTACAGGAACCCCAGTTTGGTGTTTTGGTTTGTTTTCAGCCCGCATCCAGTGGTTCTCAGAGCTTGTTTCTGTCTCTGTGCTAGCCATTTTTTTTTTTTTTTTACACCGGCGCTCAGGATTACCCTGGCTCTGCACTCAGAATACTCGCGTCTCGGACCATATGGGATGCGAACCCCAGGCAAAGGCAAACGCCCTACCGCTGGACTATCGCTCCGGCCCTAGGACCATTGTTTACAGGCCTCAAGTGACCACATGTGGTGCTAGGGATTGAACAGAGGCAAGGAAAACACCCTACCTACCTTACTATCTCTCCAACCAGGAGCCCCAGTTTTTTGGGGGTCACACTTGGCAATGCTCAGGGGTTACTCCTGGCTCTGCACTCGGGAATTACTCCTTGCGTTGCTCAGGGGACCATATGGGCTGTTGGGATTAGAACCAGGGTTGGCTATGTGCAAATCAAATGCCATCCCCACTGTGCTATCGCTCTGTCCCCACAGGAGCCCCAGATTTAATCCCTGGTTCCCCATGGTCCCCCTGAGCATCATAGGGGACCTCACATACCCAATGGGAAAAGGGTGTGAGCAGAAACAGCATAACGAACCAGAACATGCGAGAGGCCTGGGCTCCATTCCTAGAACCACATGGCCCCCTGAGCACTGCCAGGTGAGACCCCCAAAAAAACTAATAAAAGACCACAATGGAGAATGAATGAACAAAGGAGACAGTGACAACCTCTAGGGCCCCTCGTTCTCTACACTGGTATTCTGTGAGGCCTCACATGCCTCTAGCCCTGACCTTGGACCTGACATCCTGGTTCACCCCCAGGACTGCGTCCTCTGATCCCTTAGCAAGGAGGCCTCCTTGTCTGGCTGGCGCGTGACTCAGCCACTCGGCATCACCCAGTGTGTTTGCTTTTACACAGTCTTGTTCCTGTGTCCGTACATCTCACTATGTGTCCCCTGCTTCAGCACCTCAGAGTCCGGAGTGATACTTGCCCCACTGGGCACAAGGCAAACCCCAACATGTGGAACGTGAGGGGAGAAGCACAAATGGGGGGTAAGGGACCGAGTTCTCAGGGCAACACCAATTTTATTTATTTATTTTGGGTCACACCTGGTGGTGTTCAGGGATGACTCCAGGCTCTGTGCTCAGAAATCACTCCTGGCGGGCCAGTGGGGGACCCTATGGGATACCGGGATTGAACTTGTATTGGCTGCATGCAAGACCCATGCCTGTATCTGCTACTCGCATACAGCCCTAGCCACTGTACTGTCACTCTAGCTCGGCATCGCCAATCTGTACTGTCGGATTTTCCCATCATGCCTTCTCCCTGAGTCACCTCTGTCCTCTCCTCTCTCCCCCCACAGACACCGGGTACCCCCTCCTTTGTTCACCAAGATGGCGAACTTCACTCCAGACAATGGCAGTACAGGGAACCAGTCTGTGCGCCTGGTGACGGCCCAGAACCGCTACGAGACGGTGGAGATGGTCTTTATCGCCACGGTGACAGGCTCGCTGAGCCTGGTGACTGTGGTGGGCAACATCCTGGTGATGCTGTCCATCAAGGTCAACAGACAACTGCAGACCGTCAACAACTACTTCCTGTTCAGTCTGGCCTGTGCCGACCTCATCATCGGCGCCTTCTCCATGAACCTCTACACCGTGTACATCATCAAGGGCTACTGGCCCCTGGGTGCCGTGGTCTGTGACCTGTGGCTGGCCCTGGACTACGTGGTGAGCAATGCCTCGGTCATGAACCTTCTCATCATCAGCTTCGACCGGTACTTCTGCGTCACCAAGCCCCTCACCTACCCAGCCCGGCGCCGCGACCAAGATGGCTGGCCTCATGATCGCGCCGCATGGGTCCTGTCCTTCGTGCTCTGGGCACCCGCCATCTTGTTCTGGCAGTTTGTGGTGGGGAAGCGGACCGTGCCAGATAGCCAGTGCTTCATTCAGTTCCTGTCCAACCGGCGGTGACCTTCGGCACGGCCATCGCTGCCTTCTACCTGCCCGTGGTCATCATGACGGTACTGTACATTCACATCTCATTGGCCAGCCGCAGCCGGGTCCACAAGCACCGGCCCGAAGGCCCTAAGGAGAAGAAAGCCAAGACGCTGGCCTTCCTCAAGAGCCCCCTAATGAAGCAGAGCATCAAGAAGCCCCGCCCGGGCCTAAGGCCCGAGAGGAGATGCGGAATGGGAAGCTGGAGGAGGCGCCTCCGCCCGGCACTGCCACCCCGCCAGCGCCCGTGGCTGACAAGGACACGTCCAATGAGTCCAGCTCAGGAAGTGCCACCCAGAACACCAAGGAGCGTCCCCTCACTGAGCTGTCCACCACAGAGGCCACCACACCCGCCACGCCCGCGCCCCACTCCAGCCCCGGGCCCTCCACCCCGCTTCCAAATGGTCCAAGATCCAGATCGTGACAAAGCAGACGGGCAACGAGTGTGTGACCGCCATCGAGATTGTGCCCGCCACCCCTGCTGGCATGCGCCGGCGGCCAGCGTGGCCCGCAAGTTTGCTAGCATCGCTCGCAACCAGGTGCGCAAGAAGCGGCAGATGGCGGCCGGGAGGCGCAAAGTGACGCGGACCATCTTCGCCATCCTGCTGGCCTTCATTCTCACCTGGACGCCCTACAATGTCATGGTCCTGGTGAACACCTTCTGCCAGAGCTGCATCCCGGAAACCGTGTGGTCCATCGGCTACTGGCTGTGCTACGTCAACAGCACCATCAACCCCGCCTACTGCGCTCTGCAACGCCACCTTCAAAAGACCTTCCGGCACCTGCTGCTGTGCCAATACCGTAACATCGGCACTGCCAGGTAGGCGCCAGGCTGCCTGAGGAGCGGCCAGCGGCCGGCCGCCGGGGACCACGTGGGAGAGACCCGTGGGGGGCAGCACCCTGCGCTTGTGTTCGCTGGAGAGAACTGAGGTCCCCGGGGGAGGGGCCCTTCTCCCAAAGCTCAGGCTGAAGTGGGTCAGGACCCCAAGAAGGGTTGGAACATGGACCATCCCTGCTGGCCTGCCCTAGGGAGGACATCGGGGGGAGGGTCCATGGGCACCTGCCCCACCAGCGTGCTGCACAACATCGGGAAGGGCACAGATGCCCAAGAGCTGCGCCTGGAGGGGCCGGAGCCAGTGGTGGGAAAGGGGCTCAGGGAGTGCAAGGGTTAGGGGTCCCCAATCTGCTGTCACCGGTGCTTTCTGTCCCGCCCCCACACCCTGCATGCAGGCTGACCCTCCTCCCAAACCCACCTCCAGGGCAACACAGCCCTTCCACTGCAGCTACTCAGGCACTGATTGGGGGTGGGGTGCAGGCAGCTGGCAGACTGGGTCCCAAGGCTACCGGAACCCCAGCACTGCCCAGGGAGTGGCCCCTGTGGGGTCCTTCCCTTCCCTTGTCCTGCACCAGAGGGCAAGTCCCTGAAATGGGCATTCATTGTTCCTGTGTGCTGGTCCAGGCTCTGAAATGGGTATTTATTGTTCCTGTGTACCTGGGTCTTGGCAGAGCCGGCTGCGGCAGGAACACCAGGGAGAGAACGTGGCCTGACTCACAGGGTATAGGGGTGGGGGTCTCCTCAGCCTGTGTCGGAACCTGGGATTTGATTGGCAGTGGGCTGGATTCAAGACCTTTGGCCAGGTGAGGCTTGGGCGGGGTGTCTAAGCTGGAATCTTCCGGGTTCTTTCCCACTCCCCTGCCTGTGGCCCCTGGAGACAGAGTAGAAAAGCTTAGGGGACTTCACTGGGGGCCAGCACTTCCGGGGTCTGTGGAGGGCCAGGAAGGGGGTTGGAAGAAATCTTCATCAGTGAGCTCAGCCCTGAAAGTCCCTCCCCCAATATCCCCAGACCCCAACAAACCACCACAGCAAATTCCCTGAGAAGGGGCTTTTATATATTAAAACAAGAGCTTTTATTGGGAAAAACATGGTTTGTTTATTTTATTGGTTTCTCAGTAATGGCATCATTGGGGGAGGAACAGAGGGGGTCTGGGGAACCGGATCCCCGGGGCGGCCCGAGTCCTGTCTCCCCCCTCGCACACACCCTTGGATCTCCCCACTGGGGGCACTGGGAGCAGCGGGCACGACTGATAAAGCTAACAGCAGACAGAAGGCACTGGTCGGCTCCAGGGGTGGGCATCTGGACCTGGGGCTACTCCTTCCCCTTCCCCTTCTTGGCTGTAAAACAAGAACCGCTGCTTTAGCAGGTCACCCCAAGGGAGCCCCCTCCCAGCTCCCGGGAGAGCAAACCCTGCCCGCCCTCTGAGTGGTTCTCGAGCGCTGACCTGGAGGCGGTGGGCCCGGGCAGCCATGATGCCCACCAACTCCCCCGACTCCGCGGCGCCCCTTGGGATTACAAACCCCTCGTTCCAATGGGGGGCGAACCAAGTGTCCAGGCTACCCAGAACAAGGAGCCTCCGCCCTCCTCCGCACCCCAGAAGGGGGCGGACTTGGCTTTGGGCAAGGAGCCGGGAGGCCGGACTTGGGGAGCGGCGGGAGAAAGACACGCTCTGGCTGGAGATGACAAAGCCCTTCCTCCCTTCCGGGGCAACGGCTCCATCCCAAGAGAGACGCCGGGGCGGGTGGGGGGCTGTCCCAGGATCTCACCTCTCCTAGAGCACAGCGCCAGCCAGCCGAGCAGGTGGCGTCAATCCAAGGTCCCAACTCCAGCCCCCACCACAGGTGCACGTGGCCGGGAGGTTGTCCCTTTCACCCCCTCATTTTGCTGACCTTTGGCCTTGGCTTTGGTCTTGGGGGTGCAGGGTTTGGTCACGCGGATGGTCTCCTGGCACTGCGCATTGTACCGCGCCTTCTTCAGGGTGCCTTGGCGGGTCTTGGTGCCGCTGCCCCCGTCACACGCGCCCCAGTTCTCAAACTTGTATTTGCAGTCGGCTGTGGCGAGAGCGCGGGGTGAGGGGTGGAGGGCCCGGTATCTGGCTCCCCTCCCCCGCGCCCGCGTTCTGGCCCCTCCCCCAGCGCGCCGCCTCACCTCCAAACTCCTTTCTTCCAGTTGCAGGGCACCCGGCAGCGCAGGCGCTGGGTCTGCGTCCCGCAGACCCCCTCGCGGAAGCCCACGCCGCAGTCCTTGCTGCTGGGGGTACAGGGCCCCACGTCCACGCGGCACACTCGTCCTCGGGGCCTCCCTTTCTTCACTTTGTCTGTAACAGCAAGCGCGTTGGGAACTCCCAGGCGCCCGCCGCTGGGGCCCCGGTGGTAGGGGACCTCACCTGCCCTCTGCCTCCCCCATTTCACCTCTCTTCTTGGCGGTCGCGGAGGTGAGCGCCAACCAAGGTGAGGAGGGGGCGACGGGAGGACGCCTCGGAGCTGCATCCTGGAGGAAGAGTGGGGTCAGCGTACCCACTGACCAGCCGTCGCCTCCTCGCGGGGACCGCGCGCGCCCTACCCCCCTCCCTCCTCCCTTAGCCCCCAGGTCGCCACTGCGGCGGCTGCAGGGCTAAAGCCGATTCCGCTCCCGGGGTGCACAGTTCCGAGGCGACTCCGGGGGTGCCCGGAGCCCAGGACGTAGTTCGGACCCCAACCCCCACCCCACCCCACGGGCCCTCCGGGTCAGCAGCGGCCAGACGGGCGAGGGGCAGCGGCCGCCGCGCGCCTCCCGGGGTCCCGCGCGCTCACTCGCTCGCTGCCGAGCTGCTTCGCTCCCTCCCGCGCCGGGCCCGTCCCGCTCCGGCCGCCGCGGCCCCTTTTGTCTCCAGAACCGGTCTGAGCCGGTCACATGGGCCCCCGCCCCTTCCCGCCTGCCCCCCCACCCCCCCCCATCGAGGAGGGACCGCCCCCTCCCTCCAACCCGCGCCGCCCCCCCGACCCCAGCGTCCCCGCCTCCGCTCGCGCCCTGCTTCCCGCCGCCGCCCTCCGGTGCCCTCCGCCCTCGGACGTCCGTTTCTCCCAGCGCCCCGTCTTTCGAACCTTGCTCCCCGAGCTCCAAGCCTCCGTCCAGCCCTAGCCCCCCAAATCTCGGCCTCTCGAGAAGCTCCGGGTTTTCCTCCCTCGCCCCTACCCTGACCTCGCTGGATGCCTGCACGTGGAGCCTTCGTGGGGGACCGGGAGGCCGGATGGGGCCGCGCAGACAGGCTGTGGCCCCGGCGGCCCCTGATCCCGACGAAATTCCACCCCATAGCCCTACTTGGCTCTCGGTGCCCCTTGGCTTGAGGGGCCGGGTGACGGCCCCCGCCTCTGATCACTGTGCCCGCTGTGTGGGGAGACTCTCGCCCGAGCTGGGGAACCACAGACAAGGAACCCGGAGGTGGGGCGGGGTGGTGGCTGACGGAGGGCCCGCGGTTCTGGGTTCGGGGCGTTAGAGCCGTCTAAGTTGCGGGCGCACCCACCCCCATCCCGACCAAGGGCAGGGCTTCGCTCATCGGATCCCCTAAGCCGCTGGGGCAGGGGGGGCCTGGAGAAGGGGCTGCCCGGGGCGCCGCCTCCTCTTTCGCTTTCATTGTTGTCCCAGCGGGAAGCGGGAAGCCGGCTCCTCCCCTGAGGCTGGACAGAGGTCAGGCCCTGGGCAGGCCCCTGGCCCCACCCCGCCAGGACCCCGGCAGAGCGGGAGCTGACCGGCCCTCGGCTCCCTCCACCCGAGCAAGCCAGACACCCCCCCGCCCCGTCACCCCAACTGTTAGACCGCCCCACAAAAGACCAGAAAGGCCGAAAGGAAAAAGTCCATTTACTGAGTCACACCCAGCTGTAAACATGTCACCGGGAAAGCCCCACCCCACCCCAGGCCACACAGTCCCCGATGAAATGATTGGGTACAAGAGGGGTTGCCCAGGTGGGCCAAGCAGGCCAGGCGGCAGGCCGATGCTTCCGCCGAAGTCCGCAGGTTGGGGTCAGCCGCAGGGGCTGGCTGGGTTCTTGGGGTCTCCGCCCCTCTGGTCCCCAGGTTCCGCGGAGCCCCTCTCGGGCTCAGTCCAATGTCTGGTTCCTGGGAGCCTCTTGGTCTGGTCGGGGGCGGGGAGGAAGGGCGCAGGTGAAACTGCCCCAGCTGCCCAGAATGGAGCCCAAGGTCCGAGGCGGCTCCTCAGGGTGCAGCCGGGGCTCCTTCCCTGGGGCAGGGTCCCCAGGCAGTCCCGCTGGAATGTGGCAGGGAGGAGGGCGCGGGCCCCGCTACACCGCAGTCTCCTGGTCCTCCGCTGCACCATCTGGTAATGCTGCCGCTTCTCCAGGTAGGCCGCCAGCTCCGAGTCCTGCGCCTTCTCCGCCGCTGCCGGGGCGTGTCTCCCTGCGGCAGAAAGGGGCGTCGTTCTGCTGGGGAAAGCGCAGGGGCTCGTCCTGGGGCTGGGCAGCGCGGCACCTGGGCTCACTCACCTGCTGGTCAGTCTTCATGAGCGAGGCCCCGGCTTCCACGATGTAGTGACAAATGGTGCGCTGGCGCAGGGCTGCCGCCTGGTGCAGACAGGTCTCCCCGCTGGGGCACAAGGGTCAGAGCCCCCCCTCCGCGCCCCCGCAGTCCTCTCTACCCTCCCAGAAGTTTGGGCCAGTAGGCTCAAAGTGGGGCTGCAGGCGGTACTCGCCGGGTAAACCCAGGAAGCTGAGGCCGATACTCACTTTTCCTCCACGGCATCAAGGATCTCTGTGGGGCTGGGGAGCAGGAAGACGTCAGAGGGGCGCCCTCTAGTGCGAAACCCTCTCCCTGCCAGCCGTGCGCCACCGTGCTGCAGCAGGTAACGGACCACCTCCTTGCTGCCGCTGCTGACCGCGTGGTGCAAGAGGGTGCGGCCACGCTCGTCCCGGTACAGGAGGTCACCCCGGCTCGGTGCAGCTCCTGGAGCTGCAGGGGGGACAGAGCAGCGCCCACTGACCCACACTGCCCATCATGGCACTCCTTCCCTGCTTCCTTGGGGCCTGGGGACTCAGCCACCCAGGAGGGACTGTGGCTAAGCTTCACTCAGCCCAGGGACTCGGACTTGCCCAGACAGACCAACCAAGCCAGCAAGGAGCAGCACCGGGACCTGGTCTGCGGGAAGAATGGGACTGTCCCTGTCGGGGTCCCACGCCCTGGGCCCCGGGAAGTACCCTGGGGCTAGTACCTTGCTCAAGTCGTTCCCTCTGGGCAGCCTCGGCCAGCTCCTCACCTGCCAGGACAGCCTGTTACTGTGGGCCTCAGGGACAATATAGGCCCAAGGCCCCAAGGGCAGGGAAGGGGACCCGGGGCTGCGGCTAGGGTGAGGGGACCCTGGAGAGTCCGACCAGGAAGGCACCACCCTCCCTACAGTCACTAGGGCCCAGCAGGGAGGTCTCACCTCTAGGGGGGCGTGTCACCACCTGGCCGTGATCTGCAGACAGAGCAGAGCAGAAGGACATAAGCAGCCGAACCCCAGCACCCAGCTGGTGCTTAGGGATCACTCCTGGCCGGGCTCAGGACCATGTGGTGCTGGGCATAGATCCAGGTACGTTTAAGGGAAGTGCCTCACCCCGTACTATCTGGGGGGAATGCACCCTCGGCTCTTGATAGTCTTTGAGGGTCAAGGGCAGAGAAAGGGCAGTTCCTGCTTCAGAGAAGAGGAGCTAGAGGCCTGCCCCCAGCTGTCATACTAGATGGGGCCGAGCCAAGGAAGAAACGGGCGATTCCGGAGCAGAAGTGCCCAAGTACTAGGGCGAGCAGAGCAGGTGAAAGCAGGGGTGGGGTTTTTCCTTGGGGGTGGCCCTAGGAGGGGTGTTCCGGGCAACAAGGGCAAGTCCAGAGAGGGGCAAAGAGGTCTCAGAGATGCCTAGAGGTGAGTGGATCTGGCAGGCGGGGCGGAGGCGAGGGTCAGGACAGGCTCTGGCTGCCGACCAGGAAAGACTGGCTCAGAGCCCCCCAGGCCAATGGGCGAGGAGGTTTTAGAGCTGCGGGCTTGGATGGCGCCTGCTGGTGGCAGAGAGGTGTCGGGGGCTGAGACCAGTGAGTCGGGGTTGGAGCAACAGCACAGCACGGAGGGCGTTTGCCTTGCATGCAGATGACCATGACTTGACATCCGGGCATCCCCACAGGGTCACCCAAGCACTGCCGGTATTTTCCTGAGTTCAGAGCCTGGACTAACCCCTGAGCATCGCTGGGTGTGACCCAAAACCCGACCAAAACCACCACCAAAAAGCCCAGCGAGTTGGGTGACAAGGGCGGGCGGGGTCTGTGTGCTGGGTGAGCTGTGACAGCCAGGGGCTCACCGGGGTGTGGGAGAGCAGGGGCGAGGTGGGGAGCGGGGAGGTGGGGGTGGGAAGGTCCGGCTGCGCCGATGCCCCCAGCAGCTCCGGGTCCAGGATATAAATCTCGTCCTGCGCGATCTCGGTCACATAGTTGAGGTGTTCCTGGGGAAGGCATGGGGGCCGCGTCAGGGTTGCCACCCTGGAGGCGCGCCACCAAGGGGCTGCCAACAGGCGGCAGCCAGCAAGTGGGCCTGGCCCCGTCTTCCTGCTACCTGGGTACCCCTGAGCCTGCGTGTCAGTCTCACTCGGTCCAGCCTTCACCCAGCAGTCTGGTCTGGATTTCTCTGGCATCTTCTGGCTGGTGTCCAGACTTCAAGTCCCTCCTGTCCTCCCACCTACCCCTCGGTCTTCTCTGGGCACTCCCTGGGCACTCTGTCCCTGGGGCTCACCTGCGCCCGGTCGATCCTGTAGAAGCGGCTGGCGGTGGTGGCTGTGGGGGGAAGGGAGCTGGCTGAGACCCGGCCTGGCCCAGACTTTCTGCTGTCCCCGCAGGTAGTCAGGACACACATGCAGGCTGGCCCGGAGATGGCCCCTTCAGGGCCACTCACCATCCAGGAAGCACCACTTGGGGACAGCTTCTGGCACATGGGGGACTTGGCTCCGGCCCCTTCGGGCTCCCTGCGTAAAAAGTGCAGAGACTCGTGCTGGGGGGGTGGGGAACCTCCGGGCCCAGGGGACCGGCACCTAGCAGGCGCCCGCCAGCCCTGCTCACCTGCTGGAGCCTCTCTATGTGGGTGCGGCAGAGCTCCAGGTCGCTGTCTCCGGGGGACCACCACGGTGCCCAGAGGCACGGCTGCAGACAGAGGGCGCCCATGAGCAGCCCGTGCCCAGGGCCCCCGCCCAGATCCAGCCCCGCCCCGCCCCCGCCCCGCCCACTCACAGGCTTCCTTGAGCTGCTCCCTTGTCGTAGTGCAGCGCCTCGTAGTCGTGCATGCTGACCCGGCTCACCTGGATCCGCAGCTGCTCAGGAACCGGCTGCTGGCTGCGGGGGAGGTAGCAGGGGGCAGGCGCGGTGAGGGGGATGCAGCGCGGCCCGCCTCCTCCCCCAATCCCTGCCCAGTGCCCCTTCCCGGGTCCCTCCTGGACCACTCCCACCTACTCGCTGTGCAGGGGCCGCGCTGCGCCGCTTGGCCTTCTGCACCATGGTGGCCTGGTTGCGGAGGGCGATGCGGATCTGGGAGGCCGCCAGGCGGCAGGGGCTCGCCGTCCACCTGCACGGGGATGGCCTTGCCCGTGGTGAGCAGCACCTCCCGGCACTGCGTCAGCCGCTCTCCGTGCCCACCCACCTGCAGCGCGGCCTGCGAGGAAGAGCATGGTCAGGACTGGGTGTCGGGGTCAGCTCTGGCCCCAGGGAGGGTCACTGCACTGGGTGCATGCGGGATGCGTAAGGGGCGGATAGGACACAGGAGAGGCGGCCCTGGGTCCGAGACGGGAGGCTGGAGGGGGAGGGGGCACAGGTCCTCACCAGGGACGTCATGGTGAAGCCGATGACCTCGAGGTAGCCGTCGTCGTGCCGCTGGGGCTCAAAGTCGTGATGCTCGCCGGGGTGGCCCCAGGGCATGGTACCTGCACAGTACCTGAAGGGGGGCAGTGGGGGCTTCATGCACAGCCCATGGTGGGTTACGGGGGCTGCGGGGGTTTGGGGTTTCCCAGCTCACCTGGGGATGTTCAGGAAAACAATGCACTGGGGCTTCAGGTCCTGGATCTTGGGAGTCAGGTCCCACGCCGTCACACTGAAGGGAGGGAGGGACGTGTGAGGGGGTGGCCAGTCCCCCGGCCACCAGTCCTGGCCCTGTGTCCTCGTTGCCTGCTCACCACGACGCGGATGTGCTTGGCCAGATCCTTGGAGCTGCCCATCAGGAAGTCGGAGAAGGCGGTCTGCGGGGACAGAGGGTGTCCACGTCAGGGACAATGTCACGTCAGGGCAGACACGGGGAGGCAGGGGCCCGGGCAGGTGCCGTGGGGCGCAGGCCCCAGACTCACGCCGGCATAGAACATCTTGTTCGGAGCGGCTGTTGAATTTCTCTGGGTTGGCCTCTGGAGGTGAGGAGCAACGGGGGAAGGTCAGGGTGCCCCAGGCTGGGAGCCCTCCTGGGAGCCCGGTGCCCCCACCCCCACCGTCTGTCCCGGGGCCAGAAGCTGCCAACCTCGAGACTCGTGGAACTCCAGGGTGACGTGGGCGTCGAAGCCCAGACTGAAGTAGTTGTTGAACACGTCCAGAGGCAGCTGCAGGAGGCCGGGCAGCGTGAGGCCGGCCACAGGTGCTGGCTCGGCGCCAGACACCCACACTGCCTCCCCCACCACTCCCGCATGCTCTTCCCTCGGGGCACTCTAAGGGAAGGGCCCTGAGGGTCACTACTGAGACTGAAACGAGAAACCAGCAAGCCCCGGGCCCTAGAACTAGCCAGGAAGCGGGATGCGCCCCGGCCGCCACCCACCCGGTCAGTGGCGCCCTCGTCACGCTCCTCGAGGCCGGCCTCGGGGTTGGGCTCAGCCCGCAGGTCCCAGCGGTCCAGCCGCACCACATTCCCCTCCTCCACGTGGGACAGGATCTTGGATACCGGCTCATCCGTGTAGCCCTGCAGGGAGCAGTGCGGGGAGGGGTGATGCCGAGCCCCTGGGGCCGCCACCCTGCCCCCCACCTCCCATACCACGCGGCCCCTCCTGAGGCTCTTACCCCACCCCAGTTGAGGGTGCGCGCCAAGTCATTGCCCGTGCCCAGGGGGCAGGATGGCAACCGGGGGGCGGAGGCTTCAGGCGCAGCTGGTCCAGTGTGGAGAGGATCCAGCCGACCTGGAAGGGAAGCCCAGGGTCCAGGGAGGCTCAAGACCGGAGCGTGGGGACGGGGAGGGACAGGGAGGCAGGGAGAGGCGGGGCTCACCGTGCCGTCGCCCCCACAGGCCAGGATCCGCAGGTTGTGCACTTTGCGGTACATCTCCAGCCTGGGGGTGGGAGTGGGGTCAGCACACAAGCGGTCAGGTGGGGCTACGCGTCCTGGGCACGGTGCGGGGAGGAGCCACGGTGCCCGGGCAGTACTTACGCCTCCTTGGGGCCTCCTTGGCTCAGGTCAAAGACTTGCCGGGGTTGAGATACCAGAGGAAGGACTGGATGATCTTGGCGCCCTGCAGAAGGGAGGGGGCTCAGAGGCGGGGACCCCCAGAGAGGGATGGGGTGGGGGGGGGAGCCAGGGCTGCAGAGGCCAGGGGAGCCCGGATGGATTTCCCAAGGGCCGGACTCGCCCCGCCAGAGGGCAAGCCGCTGTGCATACCTGGTTGCCCCCACTCTTGGGGTTCACAAACACCAGCAGGGGCTTCATGAGGGGGACGGGGTGGGCCTGATGATGAACGGTCTCAGCGGCCCTCCTTGGAGACACAGAGGGTGAGGCCCCGCTCCCGGCCCCAAGCCCACACTGCCCGCCTCTGGTCGGCCCTTAGTGCGGGCCTGGCCGGAGAGAAGCCCCCGGGCTGTGAGGGCATGAGCCCCGACCCGCACGGTCAGTCGCCCCTCTCGCGGCCTGCCCCAGCCCGGGCTAACCTCAGGTCCCTTCTTGCTCGACTTCCTCTTGAAGGATGCCCGCTTCTTCTTCTTGCTGGCCTTGAGTGTGTTCTGCAAAGGTACAGAGTGGAGGGGTCTAAGTGTGGTGGGGGCGTGCAGCTGGGGTCAGGCTGGCTCAGGGCACGGGCTCACCTGCGGCGCGGGGCGGAGAACCCAGGTGGGCGGGACCACGAGGGCAGCATGGGCACCCAGGGAGCAGGGCTCCTCGATGTGCTGCAGCATGAAGCAGGACACCTTGCTGTGGTACTGCGGGCGGGAGGGGCAGCTGAGCCACGGGGGCGGCCACACCCGCCCGGCCCCGCCGAGGGGCACCACTCACGGCCTGCTTGCACCAGGAGCAGCTGATGGCCACGATCTCCTTGCTGTGGAAGGTGAACTTCTGCTGGAAGCCCTGGAAGCGGGAGGAGGTGGGCGGGGACACTCAGAGCCCGCCCGGCACCTCAGGGGACATGGTGCCCCTGGATCCATGCTCACTGGAGGGCCACAGCTCACTCCCACGCACCCACCCCCCACTCCCCGCTAAAAGTCCCTCCCTGCCACTCCCAGGCTCCCGGAGCCCGGGAGAAGGGGAAGGAGAAGCTTTGGGCCTCTGCTTCCAGGCAAAGGACACAGCTGGGAGCTGCCTCAGCAGCTGGGCAGGGCCCTGCTCGGTGCTCGCAGCGACCACACCCAGAGGGGCAGAGCCACCAGTGTGCATTAGCCAGAGCCCAAGCAGGGCCGGGCCGTCAGTGGGGCCCCCCGGGCACTCACCTTTCCACAGTGCCGGCACTTGCCATCCTGGCGCCGCCGGTGGACCCAGTGGTGCCGCACAAAGGTTGGCTGCGGAGAGAGAGGCTGCGGGTAGGGTGCGGGGTGGAGACCGGCCCTGGAAGCAGCTACAGAGCAGGGCCACAGGGAGGCCTGCAACACCCTGGGTCCCGGGGCAGAGGGGATCCCGCTCAGGAAATGGGGGGCACCAGGCACTCACCTCGGACGTTCCTGGAGCCGGATTCCCGGAAGGACGGCTTGCAGCGGAAATTGATCTGCAGGACATGGGCACTGGTGTCGGGACCACCCAGTCCACTCAGTCGCCCCATCTCCCCAGTGGCCCGCACCACACGGAACTCCCCTCTCAGAAGCCCGCCTGCGCCCATCCCTCCCCTATCACGGCCCTGCTGCCGACCCTCTGCCCCCATCTGCAGCGTCTGACTCCTGCCTGCAGGATGCCCCGGGCTTTATTTTCTTTTTTCTTTTTTGGGTCACACCCAGCAATGCTCAGGGGTTTCTCCTGGCTCTGTACTCAGGAATTACCCCTGGCGGTGCTCGGGGACCATATGGGATGCTGGGGATTGAACCCAGGCTGGCACAGGCCAGCTGTGTGCAAGGCAAACACCCTAACTGCTGGGCTATCGCTCTGGCCCAACCGGGCTTTATTTTCATGCCCTGCTCTGGCCTTAGCCTGGTGCAAGGAACGTGCCCACATGAGGTTGGACTCCCAGCACCCAGGCTCTCCCCAGGCCAGGGAAGAGGGACACTTTCTGCTGCCGGACAGTCCTGCCTGGATGAGATGGCCCTGAGGCCAGGGTCCAGGTGTGCCAGTGCAGATAAAAGTCTGTATAGAAAAAAACCAAAAAAAAAAAAAAAAAAAAAAAAAGGAAACTTTGATACATCTACACAATGGAATACTATACAGCTGTTAGAAAAAATGAAGTTATGAAATTTGTCTATGAATGGATGGACATGGAGAGGATCATGTTGAGTGAAATTAGTCAGAAGGAAAAAAGACAGATACAGAATGACTGCATTTATTTGCAAGATAATATAAAACACACACACACACACACACCATTATATATATATATATATATATAAAATGATACCAATATCCAAGGTCAGGCAAAACATGGATCAGAAGATCAGAAGGGCTTGTAAATAGGTGGAATCTACCCCAAACTTGTGGGAGTCAGAGGTTAGGTAATACAGAGAAGGGAGTAGTGTGCTAATAATTGTCAAAAATGATAATACCAGCCTAGAACTGAGCATTAAATACAGGCAAAAGACACACATGATAACCTCTAAATATAATCCACAATCCACAGTATGTAAGAGAAGGGAGAGAGAAGAAGAGAGAGAGAGAGAGAGAGAAGAGATAAAGAACCTGCCATAGAGGCAGGCTAGGGAAGGGGGAAATTGGGGGATATTGGTGGTGGGAAATGGGCACTGGTGGAGGGATGGGTGCTGGAACACTGTATGACCGAAACCCAAACATGAACATCTTTGTAATTGAATATCTCATGGTGGCATAATAAAATATTAATAAAAACAGAGAGTTGTTCACAAAAAAAAGTCTGTATAGAGGCAGCTGGAAGCAGGGGAGTGCCCAGCTTTGGAGATGCCCAGGCCCAGCCCTGCTGAGCTACGGAATCTCCAGGCGCCGGCTGGCCACAGGATGTGGTGGCACCTGTGGTATGTGTTCATTAGGCACAGTGCCCATGCCGGCTGCCAGACTTGTTCTGGGAGTGGGGATGGTGCCATTAATAAAGGGGTGCCACGATTCTGACACAGGCACTGCGGCTGCAGCCGCGTGGCCCCCTCCCCCCAGGAATCTCCGTGGACGCTGCGTGTGCACGTGTGTGCTGAACGAGCTTCCACACTGTGGGGCCACCACATCGCCTTTACGGTTGTTGGTTTTGGGGCCACACCGGGCTTGGTGGGTGCCCTGGACTCATGCCCCAGGGTATGAAGAAGCCCCCCGGGCACTGGGGTGGGGATCTGGCGCCTCCAGATGCACAGTGCAAGCTCAGGCCCCCCATGCACTTCCAGGCCCTCACTCTCACCTTTTCCAGCTGCTCAATGCAGGAGTATGTACCACGATCTTGCAGGCTGCACACTTCCTCCGGGATACTGATTTCTGCTGCAGGAAAGCAAACGGGACCCCCTGAGGCACTAGGTCACTCCACCGGGAACAGAACTCCTCACCCCGTCCGGCACAGCAGCTCCACTCTGGGAGAGGCAGCGTCCCGCTCGGCCACCAGGGGGCAGTGTGCTGCCGCACGCACTCACCAGCATCTTGGCTACACAGTACTGCTCCCCGACATAGCAGAAGTCCCCCGACACGTTGGTCTCAAACCAGATGTGCTCCCCATTCGTTGCTGATTCCTGGTCCGGGGATGAGCGGATCAGCACATCCCTGGAGCGTGACTCGCCTGCCGGCCCTGCCCCACCCACCCTCTCCTGACAAACCCACCCCACAATGCTCTCCCTTTTCCATGCCCCCCCCCCCCATCTCTTTTCTCACAGGCAGTGCTGGGGCTTGAGAGCTACCAGGGACACACAAACCCCAGGAAGCTGGGGGGTGTCTCGGAGGGCAGGGGGAAGAGCACAAGGCTTGGGGCTACCAGGGCCACACCCCAGAGTGGGGGTGTCTGGAAGCAGGGAGCCATGTTCCCACCACCCTCTCTCCCTGGCTCGCCTCCAACGGGACCCCCTCACCACTGCCCCCGCCCCTCCACCCATGACCCCCAGCCCCGAGCCCTCTACTCACGCTCCAGTCCACGGTGCCCGGATCTGCCGTGCTGGCTCAGTGCACGGGGCGCCGGGCGGGGGCGGCAGTGCCAGGTGCTGGAGGCCCGACTTGGCGATGGCTTTCCTGCAGGGGAGGAGCCAGCTGAGGCCAGCATGGCCAGGACACCAGGCTCACTGTCCTCCCTCCACTCTAGGTCAAGGCAAGGAGACGGGGAGGGGGTCCCCTCCTAGACTCCTCGACAGCAGGGCTGCACGTGGCCCTCGGGTGGGGCTTGCTGCCTCCCGGGCCTGTTGGGGGGCAGTGCCCATGGAGGCGCCTCTCACCCTCTGGCTCCCCTATAGGTACCTACACAAGCCGGGAGCTCCAGGCCTGGGGTCCAGGGGACTTGCGCCGCAGAGCCACCTGGCGCCTGCGGGGAGGGGGGCGCTTCGGGCAGGCACCGGGGTACCCGCAGTGGTACCGAGGCTCTTCGGCCCTGGGGGCCGGGGGCTGGCCCGCAGACCGCGGCTGGCTAAGGCGCCGATAGCAGCCATGCAGGCCCCAGAGGGCCGGGTCGGACACTGCGTCTGCAGGGAGCAGGTGGGAGGTGCGGCGCCGGCACTGCCATCTGGGCGCCAGCAGCAGCGGGTGGGTGCCCTGCAGGGCCACCGGGGTCCCTGCCCTCCTCTGCTTCCTTCACGCCCCGAGGCTGGCCAGAGGCGGGGCAGCGGCCCTTGCAAGAGAGGCGGCACGATGGGCAACTCCTCCACCAGGAAGCGGGCGTTGCGGCGGGGGGCGCGGTGCTGGAGCGCCGGCGGCTGTCCTGGTCCCCGGCCTGCAGCCCAGGAAGCAGCCCTGAACCTGGGCACTGGAGCGGCGCCGCTGCATCAGGGAGGACGAGGCCTGGCCAGCCGGGGAGCGGCGCCGCGCCTTGCCAGTGGGCAGCCCCACACCACTGGGCCGCCGCGGGCCTTCCCGGGGCCCCGGGCCTTCCGCTGGAAATGTCTCCTAAAGAAGGTCTCCATGGCAGGGCCCGGTGGCAGCTGCTGGGCAGAGACCCCGACCGTCAAGCGCTGGGGCCAGTCCGGCCCGGCCTGCGTCCAAAAGCCCAAAGGACACCAGTGTGACCCCGGGGAGGAAGGGGATGTCTGTGATCTCTGACCCCTGGGCCCTGGGAGGGGCACATCTGTTCTGTCGGCCACACCTTGCTGCCCAGGCCTGACTCTGTGGCCCCGTCCCGCCTTCTCCGGGCACCAGGACTCACAGAGCTGGGCCTCAAGAAAAGAAAAGAAAACGTGGGAAGCCCAGGACGCCACGCCCAGGTGCAAGGGGTGTGCAAAGATAGCAACCGGACAGACCTTCCGTCACCCCTGGGGGCGGGGGCTGCCTGGCTGGTCCCCGGACATGACAGAGGGTGAGTTACGATGTCTCTTCAAGAAACTCATCCAGACAAGACCCCCACGTCCCTCAGCCCTGGTCTCAGGCTGTGGCAGGGTGGGGGCGCCAAAGGGCGCCGGGAATTCCGGCTCGCAGACACCTGCAGGGGCAGCTGCCTCAAGCCCCCACTGCCAAGCCACAAGAGCTCAGCTTCCGGTGGGGGTGCCTGGGCTCACAGGGACGAGGCCCCAGAAGGTTCCATCTCCTTCCCTAGCGTGGACGAGCTCCCATGGAAGGGAAGGTCGCCAGGTGCTCCGCTGCCTGCCTGAGAGCTGTGTGCAGCCCCCATCCTCGCCTCCCCTCCACACTCATGGGAAGGCCCCGCTCTGCTTCCAGCTGGCACTGCTGTACCCCCGACTGTCCCCTAACCGGGGCACACTGCCGTACTCCGACTGTCCCCTAACCGGTACACACTGCCGCACCCCGACTGTCCCCTAACCAGGGTACACACTGCCGCACCCTAACTGTCCCTAATCGGGTACACACTGCCGTGCACCCGACTGTCCCCTAATCAGGGTACACACCGCCGCACCCGACTGTCCCCTAACTGGGGGGTACACACTGCCGCACCCCAACTGTCCCCTAATCGGGTACACACTGCCGCACCCGACTGTCCCCTAACCAGGGTACACACTGCCGCACCCCGACTGTCCCCTAACTGGGGGCCACACTGCCGCACCCCAACTGTCCCCCCTAATCGGGTACACACTGCCGCACCCCGACTGTCCCCTATCCGGGGTACACTACCATACTCCGACTGTCCCCTAACCGGGTACACACTGCTGTACCCCCAACTGTCCCCTAACCGGGGTACACACTGCCATACTCCGACTATCCCCTAACCGGGGTACACACTGCTGTACTCCGACTGTCCCCTAACCGGGGTACACACTGCTGTACCCCAACTGTCCCCTAACAGGGGTACACACCGCCGCACCCCGACTGTCCCCTAACCGGGGTACACACTGCCGTACTCCGACTGCTCCCTAACCGGGGTACATACTGCCGCACCCCGGCTGTCCCCTAATCGGGTACACACTGCCATACTCCGACTATCCTCTAACTGGGGTACACACTGCCGTACTCCAACTGTCCCCTAACTGGGGGGTACACACTGCCACACCCGACTGTCCCCTAACCGGGGTACACACTGCTGCACCCCGACTGTCCCCCTAATCGAGGGTACACACTGCCGCACCCCCGACTTCCCCTAACCGGGTACACACTGCCGCACCCCGACTGCCCCCCTAACCGGGTACACACGCCGCACCCCGACTGTCCCCCTAATCGGGTCACATTGCCGCGCAATACCCCTAATCGGGGCACACTGCCGTACCCGACAGTTCCCTAACCGGGGGTACACTGCCGCACCCCCGACTGTCCCCTAACCGGGGTACACACCGCCGCACCCTGACTGTTCCCCTAACCGGGGTACACACTGCCGCACCCCTGACTGTTCCCTAACCGGGGTACACATTGCCGCACCCTGACTGTCCCCTAACCGGGTACACATTGCCGCACCCCGAATGCCCCCTAATCGGGGCACACACTGCCGTACCCGACAGTTCCCTAACCGGGGCACACACTGCCGTACCCGACAGTCCCCTAACCGAGGTACACACTGCCACACCCCAACTGCCCCCTAATCAGGGTACACACTGCCGTACTCGACTGTCCCCTAATTGGGGTACACACTGCCGCACCCCTGCGTCACACCCCGACTATCCCCTAATCGGGGCACACACTGCCGTTCCCGACAGTCCCCTAACCGGGAGTACACACTGCCGCACCCCAACTGCCCCTAATCGGGGTACACACCGCCACACCCCGAACTACAGGGCTGGCAGCACTGGGGAGCTGGGTAGCGGTAGAGGAGCGGCCCAGGCCAGCCGTGGGGCTGAGGTAAGAGCCGGCAGGGGGAGAGGCAGCTCAGCCCAAGCCGCAGCACTGGGGGCTGGGTAGGTGGTAGAGGAGCAGGCTCAGGGCGCCAAGGCCGGCAGCACTGGGGAGCTGGGTAGGTGGTAGAGGAGCGGGCTCAGGGGCGCAAGGACAGAAGAGGGAGGGCCTCCAGGACGACTGACTGCAGTGACCTGTGCGCATCTGGCAGGCCGAGCCTCTCCCAGCCTGGGCGACTGTGGCTCTTAGGGAGTGGCACCGTGAGCTGGTAGCGGCGTGTGGGGCTCTGAGCACTCAGCACCCCTTGCAGCCCCTGTCAGCAGTGGGCAACATGCTCTGCTGGCCTGCACTGGGACATGGACGACAAGGGGTCACCTGGGCCTTGTCCCAAGTGCACGAGGGGCCAGTGGCAGAGCTCGACCGACCGGACACATGGGCTGCCGCCATAGACGTGGGCCTCTGCTCTGGGCTCCGAGACTGGGACCAAGGGGGTGATGGTGAGATGGGACCAGCTGGTCCCCCTTGCTCTGACACCCGTCCTGCACCCACACTTGTCTCATCAGACCCCGACCCCGTGGCACCCCTCAGGCCCCAGGTTGGCAGCGACGGAATGGGGCCGGGAGGTCTGATGGGGTCGGCACTGCGGCAACGGAGCTGAGGCCAGGCTGGCAGTCGTGTCCGGGCACTGGCCAGCCGCCCTGCCGTGTCAGTTTCCCCATGTGTCTGGTCAGGCTGTCCTGTGACAGCTGCCCAGGCTGGAGGACATTAGTCACCGGACTCAGCGCCTGATGCGAGTGTCACCCAGCAAACAAAAGGCCACAGTCAGTGGGGGGCGAGGGGCCGCACCCGGCTGCCACCACGAGCCCACACACGGAGCTGGCAGGGGGCACCGCTCACCCTGCTCACAGCCCTGCGCAGCTGAGGGGCCTGTCCCAGCCTCTCGGCAACCCCACGGTCCAGGGGCCGAGGGGTCACGGGCCACATGCAAAGCCTGGTGCGCCTCAGTTTCCTCGTTTGTCCAGGGAAGCCACTGCCTGAGCTGACGTGACATTTTATGACAAGCTCCCCACCCCCTGCTTCCTGCTCGCTGGTCTCCATGGTAACCTGCTCCGGCCAGCGGTCAGCGCCTGCCCCCTCTGGGCTCCCGAGCTCCACTGGGTCTTGCGGCTC
The DNA here is from genome assembly GCA_021461705.1 of Cryptotis parvus. Taxonomy (NCBI): domain Eukaryota; kingdom Metazoa; phylum Chordata; class Mammalia; order Eulipotyphla; family Soricidae; genus Cryptotis; species Cryptotis parvus. The sequence continues at coordinate 26,736 of JAJIBD010012315.1, forward strand.
AGCTCTGCGCCCTCTCCCCACGGTCAGCTCTGCGTGGCCATGCCTGTCCCTGCCTGCTGTCCCCTTCACACACTGCTCAGCAGCTCCTGAGAGGTCACCGGACCCCCCTGGTCCTGCCACAGCCCAGCACAGAACAGAGGCTGCAGAAAGTTAGTGTTAGTGGCGTGTTAGTGGGTAGGGGGCCCCACGGTACCCCAGGAGCATTTCAGGAGGGGAGACGGGGCGGGGGAGGTTGCGGCTGCCCCAGTGGTGCCCCCTGGCCAGGCAGTCTTGCTGCAAATGGGGAGGCCGGCTGGAGCAGGGGCCCAGCTGGGCGCTGTGGGGCACCCCTGCCCACACCTGAAAGGGAAGAAGGATATGGGGGGACCCATGGGGGTCGTGTACCCAGAACGGGAAGAGGAGCCCACAGGTGCTGACCACCAGCTATGGGAGGAACAGAGGCTGGCAGGGGAGCCACCCAGGTGGGCAACCACAGAGCAGGGGACGAAGAAGGGGTCCCACCTCCAGCAGCCCGGCTCGGCCTGGGGTGGGGGCTGCCCCAACTGGCCTGGGTTGCTCTCTGCAAGGGGGCTCCCAACCCCACTCAGACAAGGAAGTCAGGGCAGCCGGGGGTGCCTGGCACTGCGCTGAGCAGCCTGCTGGGGTGGGGCACCACCTCCCCTCCCTCCCCCCCTTGCTTTGCCACCAGTTTCGGGACCCTCTTCTAAGGTGAGAGGGGCCTGATTCCCCCCTCCTGGCCCACCCAGAGAGGAGAAGGAAGCACAAGGCAAAGAAGGGTTGGGGGGGCTGCCCCCTTTGACCTGATCTGGAAGGTGGGTGAGCCGGTGAGGGCAGGCTGCGGCGGGGCGGGCGCTCCAGGCCCAGCCTCTGGCTGAGCAAGTCCTAGTTTGGAGAGACAGTGAGAGCAAGCGAGCGGAGCGAGCGCGCGGCTGCAGCTCCCCCCTCCTGCCGCACCCTCCCCCGCCTGAGACAGCCGTTATGAAAATAACCCCATTGGTAAACCGACAGTACTTCCTCTCCCAATGCGGGCCTGCCTGGGGCACTGGGCAGGCGCACACCAGCTGACGGCCCCAGCACCGCCCCTCCTGCCCGAGTGCCCACTGCAGGTTCAGCCCAGGACCCCCGTGGGTATGACGCCCCACGTCAGCAGGGTCTCTGCCTCAGCAGCAGGGGCAGGCTGTGCCCCTCCCCAAGACCCCCCCCTCCGCAGGTCCTCCTGCACCCTCAGGGCCAGCGACTGACACAGCTGAGCACGGTTCCCGATGAGAACGATCACAAACGCATGCAGCGGCCAAGGGTTTCATGCCCTGGGGATCCGAAGGGGAGGCGTGAAGTGTCCCTGCTCCACAGTGGGCCCCCTAAAGTGCCCACGGCCCAGGCACGGGGAGCTGCAGCGCCCTTCCCTGGACAGGAAAGACCACCGCACGGCAGACTTCTCCCGCAGAGCCCCGCCCCCAGGCTCAAACTCCTGCCCCCCCCAACTCTCCAGAGGGGCAGCTCTGGATTTCCTGATTCCCCAGACCCCTGTCCACCCTTTCCTTTGGGGTGGGGGCAGGTGGCAGCCATGTTCAGTGGTGCCTGGGCAGTGTGGGCACCGGCAGTGGAGCCTGGGCTCTAACCTGGGGCTCCCACACGCAAAGCTTGTGCTCCAGCCCCCAAACCCTCTGCTAGGTCCCGCTCTTCACTGGTTGTTGTTTTTTTTTTGGGTTTTTTTTTTTTTTGCATTTTGGGTCACACCTGACGATGCTCAGGGACCATATGGGATGTTGGAGATCGAACCCAAGTCAGTTGCATTGAAGGCAAAGCCCTACCCGCTGGCTCCCCGCTTTCTGTTATGAGCATGTCCAACAAAAGTTTGGGAGATTCCAGCTATTCCGATTTGCCAGGTTAAATATTAAAGCCATTGAAGACAGTTGTTAATTGAAAAGCAACACGCCCGCCCGCTGTGTGCTGACAGCTGCAATGCGCCCTTACGGAGGACCCCTCAGAGAAACAAGCGGACCCTGTATCTCTCTATCTCTGCAGCCTGACCCGATCTGTTGATATCAGTTGTTTTGGTGGAAGTGCAGGAAGACTCTGCCCACATAGACACCAAGTCCCGAGAGGAAGAGAGGAAGGAAGTCCGAGGGAGCCCCCAGGAGATTATAAATAATCACTGTAGCTCCAACAAAGTTTCTTTCTTTTTTTTTTTTTGCTTTTTTGGGTCACACCCGGCGATGCTCAGGGGTTTCTCCTGGCTCTGCACTCAGGAATTACTCCTGGCGGTGCTCGGGGACCATATAGGATCCGGGGATCGAACCCGGCCGGCACAGGCAGGCCGCATGCAAGGCAAACGCCCTACCCGCTGGGCTATCGCTCCGGCCCCCTCCAACAAAGTTTCTGAGAGGCCTCGCCACCCTCTCGATGAACTCTGCACTTCACCCATCCTACATTTTGAGTTTTATAACATCAAGAGAAGGTTACTGGGGAAGACTGGTTTGCTAAGTGGTGCTGAACTCCTAAGGGTTCACAGCAGAGAACGTCAGCTTCACTGTGTCACCTTTGATCCTAGAAGCCAACCATTACAAGTTCTGGGAGGCTGGGCAACTGAGGATACAATGCTTCCAACCGAGGATACAATGTTTCCAAGATCTGAGTATACAATGTTTCCAATTCGAGGACACCACTTTCCAAGATCCCATTCTCTACTTCATCACTGGCAGCAAAAAAAGGATACTGTCTGGAAGAGCCAGACTAAAGAGCACCGCAGGTTCCTCCCAGCTGTCACTGGCTTTTCCAAACTCCTGCAGTGAATGTGCTTGTGCGGGACCATGTGGGGTGCCAGGGATCAATGCGGGGTCCCAGGTTGGCCCCAAGCAAGGCAAGTGCTCCATTCACTGCATGAGCTCCCAAACCTAGTATCCGACTTCTGAAAGTCCTCAGTTTTGCAGTCTCTGTCTCTGTGAGTGTGAAGGAAACAGTGAGTCGGAAGGTGCTGTTGGGAAGTGTCTGCCCTGTGCGAGATGCCAGTGGCTCTGGCCACGCCCTTTTGTGGGCTATTGGTGGAAGCACCAAAGGCCCCCGCCCCACCGGGCAGCTGGGCAGCTCTGCACCTCTCAGGGTGTTTTTTTTTTTTTTTTTTTTTTTTGCTTTTTTGGGTCACACCTGGCAATGCTCAGGGGTTTCTCCTGGGTCTGCACTCAGGAATTACTCCTGGTGGTGCTCAGGGGACCATATGGGATGCTGGGGATTGAACCCCGGGCTGGCATGGGCTGGCCACATGCAAGGCAAAACGCCCTACCCGCTGGGCTATCGCTCCTGCCCCACCTCTCAGGGTTGAATCTCAGGGCTGAACCCATCTCGGCCTTGTAGTTTGTTTTTTTGGGGGTTACACCCAGCAATGCTCAGGGGCTACTCCTGGCAGTGCTTGGAGAACCAAATGGGATGCCAGGGATCAAACCAGGGTGGGCTGCTTGCAAGAGCAATGCCCTCCCCACTGTGCTATTGCTTTGGCCCCCTATCTTGGCCTTACTGCACCCCATGAAAGAGTGCAGAGCACCGTGGCCCCAGGACCAAGTTTTGGGAACCCCCCAACTCGGAACCAGTGCCTGACCCACTGGCTTGGCAAGAGTGACTTCTCTGGGTGGCACAGCCTTGCCCACTCTGCCTTGGCCCAAACCCTGGGTTCTAACCACAGTGACTATTCTCAGACCCCAGCCTCGCGCTACTTCCCACCACTGACCACTGCTGAGCTGCCCTGCCCAGAAGCCCCGATGTTTTCCAACCCACCTGCCCCCTTCCTCCCACCAGCCAGCCAGCGCCACCAGTGACCACCTGGAGCCAGTGTGGGTGTGGGTGTGGTGGGCCTGGAAGAAGGAACAGGGGATCCCACGGGGAGGGCCCGGAGGCGGAAGAGAAGCGCTTCCTCCTGGGCACCACACTCGTGGGCTGACCACAGGCCACTTCTCTGTGGGGCACAGGCGCTGGCCACAAGTTGCCCGAGCAGCTCCCTTCCTTTCTGCTGGGCTGAGGTCCCTTTCGGGGCTGGGGGACACAGCCCACTCCCTCGGACCTCACAGCAGAACGGCCGCCTCTCCTCCCGGACTATGGCAGGTCTCTGTCCCACGGGCCTGGACAAAGTCTGGTCCTGAAACGCTGCCGCGGGCATCCCTTCACCGCCTTCTCCCCAAGCCGGCCCGCTGCCCCAGCTATGCTCACTTGCCCGCCTCCCAGCTTGCTTTTATTTCCGAACAGGAGCCATGCCCTGCAGAAGGCAGCCTGGTAGGGGTCGTGAGGATGGGGCTCGGAGCAGACTGTCCACTAGGCCTGTAGTCCCCACCACCGCCCCCTGGCCCACTGCCACGGCAGCAGGGAAACAGGCACGGCCTGAGGTCAAGCAGTGAGCCAACGCACCCCTCCTCTCTGGCACCCTATTTCTTCAAGCTGGTCACCACTGGCCAGCTTGCTTTTATTGAAGCTGGTCATCACTCATCCCATGATGCTGGCCACCACTGACCCCATGAAGCTGGTGACCACTGACCCCATGATGCTGGTGACCACTGACCCCATGAAGCTGGTGACCATTGACCCCATGAAGCTGGTGACCACTGACCCCATGAAGCTGTCACCACTGACCCCATGAAGCTGGCCACCACTGACCCCATGAAGTTGGCCACCACTGACCCCATGAAGCTGGTCACCACTGACCCCATGAAGCTGGCCACCACCGACCCCATGAAGCTGGTCACCACTGACCCCATGAAGCTGGTCACCACTGACCCCATGAAGCTGTCACCACTGACCCCATGAAGCTGATCACCACTGACCCCATGAAGCTGGTCACCAGTCACCCCATGAAGCTGTCACCACTGACCCCCATGAAGCTGGTCACTACTCACCCCATGAAGCTGGTCACCACTGACCCCATGAAGCTGTCACCACTGACCCCATGAAGCTGGTCACCAGTCACCCCATGAAGCTGGCCACCACTGACCCCATGAAGCTGGCCACCACTGACCCCATGAAGCTGGCCACCACTGACCCCATGAAGCTGTCACCACTGACCCCATGAAGCTGGTCACCACTGACCCCATGAAGCTGGTCACCACTGACCCCATGAAGCTGGCCACCAGTCACCCCATGAAGCTGGCCACCAGTCACCCCATGAAGCTGTCACCACTGACCCCATGAAGCTGGTCACCACTGACCCCATGAAGCTGGCCACCAGTCACCCCATGAAGCTGGCCACCAGTCACCCCATGAAGCTGGTCACCACTGACCCCATGAAGCTGGTCACCACTGACCCCATGAAGCTGGTCACCACTGACCCCATGAAGCTGGCCACCACTCACCCCATGAAGCTGGTCACCAGTCACCCCATGAAGCTGGTCACCACTGACCCCATGAAGCTGGTCACCACTCACCCCATGAAGCTGGCCACCAGTCACCCCATGAAGCTGGCCACCAGTCACCCCATGAAGCTGGCCACCACTGACCCCATGAAGCTGGTCACCACTGACCCCATGAAGCTGGTCACCACTGACCCCATGAAGCTGGTCACCACTGACCCCATGAAGCTGGTCACCAGTCACCCCATGAAGCTGGTCACCACTGACCCCATGAAGCTGGTCACCACTGACCCCATGAAGCTGGTCACCACTCACCCCATGAAGCTGGTCACCACAGACCCCATGAAGCTGGCCACCACTGACCCCATGCCCAACTCATTTTTAGGGGGAGAGGCTTTTGGGGTCACACCTGGTGATGCTCAGGGGTTACGCTTGGCACTGCACTCAGGAATTACTTCTGGGGACCATATGGGATTCGGGATCAAGTTGGGTCATCTGCGTGAAAGGCAAATGCCCTCCCTGCTGTACGGCAGCTCAGAGCCTGTTCTCATGAAGATTAATGGCAACCATTATTTGTCCCCGCTTTACAGGTGGGGAAACTGAGGCACAGAGCTTTTTGGGGGGGCTGGGGGGCTATACCCAGTGATTCTGGGACCCCCAGCCTGCTGCTGCCAAGCTTCACATAAGCAACTGAGCTGAGGGTTTTCTTTTCTTTTTTCAGTAACTTCGCCTATGGTCACAAGGTTCAGTGGGAAGTCTGGGATTCTGACCCAGGAGACCGCTCCAATCCATGCTCAGCCTTCGGGCCTTTGTGTCCGAGAGAGGCTGAGGCGGGCTCCCCCCCGCCTGTGTTAAGGAACCCCGAAAGCCCCTCCCTGCAGGTTGCCTACCTCCTTTCACTTGTCTTTTCTGAGCCAGCTCAGAAGCGGCTGTCCCAGCTCCCAGCTCAGGGCCTCTCTCTGGGTTATTCTGGGTCACCAGGGCTGGTCTACGAGCCTGTATGCCCCCCCCCACACACACACTGTGAACCCCTGGGACCTTGTGCTACTGCTCCTAATTGCATCCCCAGGGCCTAGGTGCAGGCGAGAGCTGTGAAGTGAATGGAGAGAAGTGAATGGGGCGGCTCAACCTCGGGCACCAGCCACAACACAGGCTCCTGCTCGCTGGGCGGTGGCCCTGCCGCTCTGGGGGGACAGGCATGGGCGGGCGGACAGCATCCTAATGGCAAGGTGGCGGGACACTGCTGGCCCCCAGGACCTCTGCTCCCCAGGATGGGCCTCCGGTCTGTGGGGCCTCCTCCCCAGGTCCTCAATCACAACAGCACCCATCCCTGATGGCGGGGGAAGGCCCCACCCGTGGCGTTCATGCCTCCTCCCAGGGCTGCTTCCTGCCTCTGAGCCGGCCCTGGGCTCCAGGCCTGCCTCCAGCCCTAAGTCAAGTCGCATCTGCGCCCTGCCTGGGGGCTCATGCCCTCACCTGACAGATGTGGGGCAGCCCCCACCTTGTTCTCCACATGGGACTATTGCAAGCATGAAAGCAGACGTGCTTCTTTGGGACCACCCTATCCTCAGTTTCCCCAAACTTTCAAGAACGAAAATAACTCCAAGGGCCAAAAGTCCACGGGCAGCCAACCCCAGCAGCCTGTGTGTGTGTGTGGGGGGGGCACGTCAGGAGTCCAGCAGAAAAGGTCCCTGAACTGTCTCCTGCAAACACTAGGCGCTGTCAGCCACTGGAGTGTCCCACAGGAAGTGGGGCAGATGTGGACCGGCCACAACAGGACGCAGCACCGGCGAGAAAGGCGGGTCGGAGGCCTCGTGCATGAGACCCAGGGGATGGAACAAACCAGTCTAGACTCTAAAGACGCAAAGCCCCCTCGGGAGGTGGCGGCGCCCACGCCAGGGCACTGAGTGTTGCCAAGGATGCCGCCTCAGTGGGGTAAATATGCGAGCAAGCCACAGAGACGTCCACATGGACACCAGGGCGATAGCTTCCTTGGCGAGGGGGACCTGGGCCTCTAGTGACCTCTACCGGCCACTGACACCCCACATGGAAGTGGCCTGGCCAGGGCACAACACTGGCATGTGGCGAATCAGACACAGACCAGCCCAGGGGTTCCCCAGAATCACTGTCTTCCAGTCTTCCACGGACCTCTGGGAGGAAATGAGCCTCCAGGGGTGCCCTCCCTGGTAGGTGCTGGCCTGGAGGCCCGAGCGTGCCACTTACACTGTTACGGGGGACGAGTCCCAGGCAGGCTGAGCCAGTGGGGCGTCAGCGTGGGCCGGGGCGCAGGAACCAGCTTGCCCCCTTTCACCACCTCCCCGCCTCAGCAAAATGTCAGCAGGCTGGGGAAGGGGGCGGAGGAGACGGCAAGCTGGGAACCCGCAATATGCTGGGAGGGGCGGGGTGGCGCAGGCGGCCTCGCGCACAGCTATTTTGGCGAGTGCTGATGGGGTTCAGCCGGCCGGGGAGAGGCCTGACTGCACCACCCCATCCAACCAGCACACTCCTCCCCAGGTCACCCTGGACCCCAGAGGGGCATCAGGGGTGCCTTGGAGCACGTTGGTTCCCAGAGCCTTCTGCCCTCTGCACTTTGGGGGTGGAGGGTGGTGAAATGGACCTCTCAAGCAATGCTCAGAAGGCTTGGGGGCAGGGAGTTCACTGCAAGGACCCCGGGATGTGGTGTGGGCCATGTGCACGGCACCAGGAGAACCCCCGGGGACCTGTCCCTTTACCTTCAAACAAAACAGAGGGTCACAGATCCGTGCCAGGTCCTGTCTGAGAGGTACAGCGAAGCCTGTTTATAAACCTGGGGGTGTCCCTCAGTGTTCTGGAGCCTTGTAACTCTTCTTAGGCTCTGCTGGCTTAGGGGTGGGCAAGGCGCGTCCCAGGAGAAGAGAACGCGACTGAGCAGGCGAGCCTGGCGCCGTGAGCTGACCCTGGGCTTCGCTTCCCTCATCAGTCCAATGGGAGTGCAACCAGCCCCGTGGCGGTGGGTGAGGTGACAGGCCATTGGTGGATTTCGGCTGCCGCCAGCCAGACAAAATGTACACGTGCTCCTCCCTGAGGCCAGAAGGAAGGGGTGCCCCCTTCCCTGGCCCTTGCTGGAGGAAGGGCCTCAAAGCCAAGATGGTAGAACAACAATTGCCAGGGCACCTGCTGATTGACAGGAGCGCCGCCAGTCCCGGGCTGAGAACCGGAGTGGGTAGGTAGCCAAGCCCTAGGGGCACCAGGAGAGCAGCGCCCTTCTGCTCCAGGCTAGCCAGGAGCTCAAGCCAGGCGCAGGGCGGCTCAGAGGAAGCTGGGCAGGCAGGCTGGAGGATGCCAGAGGATTTCTCAGGAAGCAGGGAAGGCTTTTCAGGGGGCTGTGGGTGGTGGGATGACGGGAGAGACCTTGGTCCAGCCAGTCCAGACCACACTAGCCCCGCTATGTGGTCGGAGTACCCCGGCAGGCAGCAGAGGGTCTGTGGGTCTTCCTCAGCCAGCATCTGGTTGCAAAGGGTCTAGAGGTGGCAGAAGGCCCTTCCCACAGGCCTCCCCACGGTAGTGGCGACTGCCCCCTTGTGTTGCTCTTGGGGTACTGCAGGGCAAGTTTCCAGAGTTCTGCTGCGTTTGTTTGCCTTGGTGGAGGGCACCGAAAGCACCCAGCCTCGAGGCCAGTGTGTACACTCACCTCTCCTCTGCTGGTGAGTTCTGGAGAGGGTCCAGGAAGCCCAGGAGGGCACGCTGGTTCGCCCACCCGCCATCACCCAACAGCCACGGGGCTGCACCGCCAGAAACGCCACGTTCCCAGACACCCTGGAGTCACGACAGGAGTCCTTGCGGCTGAGGGGGACGCATCCTCGAACACACCCTCCCCCCCATCCCTGCAGAGCTACTCAGACCCTGGCTGCTGCCAGCCACTGCCCAACTGGCACTGCCAGCCTGGACTTCCTGAGGCCCCCGGTGTCACCTCTAAATGGGGCCTATTGTCTCAAACTCGTTCCACAGGTGCGTTTCCTGCCCTCTGGGAACTAATGACTTTGAGGGCTAGTGAAGGGCAGGGTGGGGAGCCACAGCGCAGGCTCGGGGACTCCTACTGTCTCAGTTCCAAGGTCCAGGAGGGCCAGACCGCTCTTCTGCAGTCAAAGGACCAGCGGGCGAGCAGGCCAGAGCTGGCACTGAAAGAGGAGATGTCCCTGGCCACCTCTGAGGTCAACTACCTGGGAGCTTCGGCCAGAGTGCGCAGGCGGGACGCCCTTGGGCTAGGGCCGGCCCAGACCTAGCACCCTCGGCCGTCGCCGTTCTCCGCAGACAGGGGAGGTGCAGAGCCTGGGCAGGGCTGCGACTCGGCCCGGGGACTTCCTGGGCGATGAAAAAGGCCCTTGTGAGGGCCAACAGTTCTCAGATTCCAAGAAGGCAAAGCCAGTTACGGGGGTTCAGGTGGGCACCGAGCAAAGCCTCTTGGGCAGACGAAAGAGGAAGGCGCTTGCGCTGACGCGGCCAACCGCAGCTGGATCCCCAGATCCCAGGGCCCCCCAGGCACAGCCGGGAACAGCTCGAGAGCACTGCAGGGTGTGCCCTCAGCCCATTCACGCACACACTACCAGAGAAGCTGCATTTAGACTGCTCCTCCGAAGGCAGAACCGCGGCCGCAGCCTACACCCCCACACCCACCGCTAAGTGGCTGGAGAACCCAACCCCTGTTTTGTTTTTGTTTTCGGGCCACACTTGGCTGTGTTCAGGGCTCACTCCTGGCAGGCAGGGGCAGGGGGCATACTGGATGCCAGGGGTCAAACCCAGGTCAGCCGCATGCATGGCAAGTGCTCTCCCTGCTGTATACTATGGCTCCAGCCCCAGAACCCAGCCCCGGAGCCAAGTCCCCACACATCACTCCTCAGGCCCTGGGCAGTGGGACTGAAGTGACTGGTCAGTGAGGGAAGGGGACCAGGCTGGTGGCGGCATGGACCTGGGGACGAGACGGAGGGTTGGCTTTCCTGGAAGCCTTAGAGGGGGTGGGGAACGGACCCAGGACTGGTGCCCAGAAAAGGTAGCAGGACCAGCGGACACGAACAGGGAGGGTACCCAGGGCAGCGGGATGGAAGGAGGTGACGGCGTTTACCGCGGACCAAGCTCCCAGTCTGGGGGCAGACGGTGGGGGGGGGGAATTCGGCTCACTGACGGGTGGGCTCTCCAACAGCACCCCCTTACCAAGGACCGCGCCCCAGGCCCTGCTCCCAGGGGCGCCCAGCAGGCCGCAGAGGCGGGCGAGCGGGAGGCTTTTCATTAGGCACCCTATCAGATCACCCGCCCCGCAATGAGGTAACAGTGGGGTGCTCAGACTTGGTGGCACAGAATCTCCTGGGAAGCTTCAAAACCCAACCGGCTACAACCCCAGACCCGATGACTCAGCCACGTCAAGGAAGGTCTAGGAATCTATTTCCGAAGGCTCCCAAGGTCACACTCTCACCAGGGCTGGGAACCTGGGGAGAGTGGCGGGAGAAGAGAGCTTTGGAACGGGACACGAATTCTGACCCCCCCCCCTCTGCCGCGCTCTTTGCCGCCAGGGGGCTCTGAGCCCGGGGCTTGCTTTGCTCTGCTCTGCACAATCCTGATCCCGACCCGAGAATGACGTCAAGTTCTTCTGCTGGACCTTCCTCCTGAAGGCCTGGGGTTCCTGCCCACGTGCACAGAGCCGTGCCCTTCAGAGAGAGCACAGCCACGGGCCAGGGCCACCCCACGCTTGGTGCCCTGTGGGGAGCGACAGGAAATCTCTGGTGGGGCTCCCCACCCCTCCCCCAGCCTTGAACACCCAAAGGCTACATCCTGCCGCGCAGGGCTGGGTGTAAACGGGCTGCGAGTGACAACACAGAGGCCGCCGCCACCGCAGCAGGTCCCGGCGCTGCTTCCTACGACACTGGAGCCCGTCCAGCTCCATCTGCCGGGGCCGAGGATCCAAATCTCCCGGTGTGCTTGGCACCGCGGAGCAGGTGCGACAGGGAGGGCTCCAGCTGGAGCCGGGCAGACGGAGGGCGGCGGTTCAGAGACGGGGGACATGGAGCCGCGGGAAGCCACTCCAGTTCACGGGTCGGGGAAAGTCGGCCTGGGAAAGGGCTGGGGCAAAGCTCAGGGGGCCAAATGCCACGGAACCGGGTAACTAAAGAGGGAGAGGGAGGCCTTGGGCAGCTTCCAAGTGTCAGGAGTCCAGCGGCAGAGGCCCTTAACTGATTGGCTGCTCGTGCCTTGGCACCTGGATAGGGGCAGGGGTCAGTCTGGAAGCAGCCCAGGGAGCCAGGTGGGGTCTGGCGGTGGGGGTGGGGGTCGCTGCATCTTCCCTCCCAGCAGGGCTGCTGGGGCACGGCTGCCAGCCAAGGGGCTGTTGGCGCTCTGTCCTCCCATACCCTCCCCCAGTCCCTCAGCCTCGTCCTGGTCAAAGGCAGGCGGGCACAAGATGGTGACATTTGGAGTGCTGGGGGAGACGTGGGGGGCAACATGGAGCTGACTCTACGAGCAGCGCACCCCCGGCCGGGCGGAACGGAGCTAGGGCAGGCTGGGGTCTCCCCTAGTGATGAGGAGCAACTTAGCACGAGAAGCCGGGCACCTAGCGCCAGCGAGGCCCGTCAGCTCTGCGGCCGCCGGTCAAGTGAGGGTGGGCACCCGCAGGTGCTCAGAGGGACCCGAGACGAGAATGGGGGCGAAGAGCAGGGGTGAGGCGCTTTCTGCCTCCCTGCAGGAGCGGGGGGAGGCCGCCCCTGATTGGGGGAGCTCAGTGGTGCCAGGGAAGAGCCCCCTCTCCGTGCCAGCGCCCGAGCCCTGGGGGCGTCCCCGCTGCGGTGCAGCGCTAAGATGCCCGCGCGGCGCAGCCCCGAGCGCAGCCTCCCGGCCCGCCCGCCGCCCCCGGCTCACCTGTGCCCGAAGAGCCGCAGCCCCGGAAAGCGCCGCTTGCTGAGGCGCCGCGGCGCCTTTGTCAGGCTCGGGACCGGCGTCGTGCTCGGAGCCGCTGGACGAGGCGGAGGCCGACTCGGAGTCGCTGCTCCGGGCCTCGGGGCTGCCGTCCCGCGGCTCCATCCGCCCTAGCCCCGGCCGGCGGCGGCGGCGGGCCCGCGGGGAGACGCCCATGCCGGGCCGGCGGCCGGGCTCAGCACGCCGGCTCCGAGCCGCCCGCCGCGGCCATGGCGCGCACTCGCTCCGCCCGCCCCGCGCCGCGCGCCCCCGCGCCCCACGCCCAGGTGCCCGGGAAGCGGCCGCCGCCGCTCCAGGAAGTGCCGCCAGCCTCGGCCGCAGGACCCCGCATAGCTGGCCGGGCCGCTGCCTGCCCGCCCGCCGTGCACGCCCCCTCGGCTGCGCGGCCGCCCCGGCCCGCGGCGCCCTCTGCCGGCCTCGGGGCGCGTCAACAGCCGCCTCGGAGTCGTGGAGGGGCGGGGCTTCAGGATCGGGGGCGGGGGCAATCTAGGCTCCGCCTCTCCGCCCCAGGGCTGCTGCGCCGATTCACCCGAGCCGCGCAGAGCCCGGGAAGAGTCTTCTCCCCTTGGGCCCCTCCCCCACCGCACCGGAAACCCCAAATGAGGCTCGCAATGGAACACCCGTAAAGGCGGCTGCCACCCCCTTTCTGCCCTCCCCTCCATGCACACGAAATACACAGGTCTCTTGAACGCCCTGTGTTCTCTCACGGCCACTTGCAGTCGCCCTCCTCCCCTCGGAAAGACCTCTCCCAAACCCCCAACCCCCGGTACAAGAGTCACGCAGCGCATCCCATGCAGCGGGGACGGACATGCCTTGCACACGCAATCATGCACGGTATTTGCTTGAGTGACGGCTTCCCGAGCCTCTCACGCTCAGAAACAGACTAGGACCCAAATGGTTTACTGACCCGCCAAGGAACAGAGATTTTTTCACTGACTCATCTTGCCCTGGTTCTCCCAGTGGTTTCCAAGCCTCCCTCACACTCCTAACAAAGCGGCTTCCAACACAACATCCCACCGGGCTGGTGGGCTGGCTACCGCAGCCACTCCCACGCCCCCCCCACTGTAATCGCATGGACATGGAGGACCTGCGCATGGCCCAGCGGCCGGCCCGTCTTCTGAGCACAGACACCCCGGTTGTGGCTATGGGCTGCCGCATCTCACACATGCACCATACACACCCCTCCAGTTCGTCTCCAATAACCCCACAAACATCCCCTCCCCTCTCCAAGGCAAATGAAGGTCAGGCCACCCCACCCCCACGTGAAGACAGAGATGGGAACCACAGCGCTGACCTTGTGGCACTTACTGAGGAATCAGTCAGCGGCCAAGGAGAAAGGGAAGCAGGAGGGCCTGCCTCCCAGCCCGACCCTGCCACCCCAATGCCCACGCCAGATGCCTTCTGTTTCTGTTTGTGCACCTTTTTGCAAAGCCACACCCTGTGCCAACTTCACTTTCACCCTGTCTGGGGTGCTGGCAATCCATTTCCCAGCCTCAGCCAGCCAGAGAGCGGATGCCGGGCTGGGAGCTGTGTCCCAGCCTGTCGTGAGAAACAGCCAGCCCCAGCTCGGAACCTTCTTTCTCCCAGCTTCCTGCGGAGAACTGCGGGCCTGGAGGTCTGAACGGGGTGTGGGGCTCAGGTCGCTCCAGCCACCAGCTGGGGCCTGGGTGGTGAGGAAGGGGTGGGCAGTGGAGTCTAGGTGAGCTGCTGTGGGTGCACGGTCCCTTCGGGAGGTTTCCCCAAGGTTCTTTTACCCAACTCCAAGGGAGGAGCCAGGACCAACGGGCTTCGCACTGAGTTTGCATAAGGCCTTCTGGCAACTCGTATTGTCCTGCTACGGGACCTCCCTGCCCAGACACCCCCGCCCGTTATTACTTCCCTTGTGCTCTCGGCCCTCCACCAACAATTCCAATACCAGAAATCCCTTCACCCCACCAAGAACCTTTTTGCTCTTTCCTGAACTTCTGCAGAGCCCTGGAAAAAAAGTGGGAATGAGGGGGCACAATCCCATCTCGTCCCCGGAGACTGTCCCCACAATCCCATGTCTGTCCCCACTCTCTCCTCACTCCAGAGAAAGGGGCGTCCCCGGGCCCATCCCGAACCCCCCCACTCCCACCCCTGACCCGGTACCTACTGTGTCTGGGGACCTCAGCTGGGATCTGCGGCACGTCCCAGGAACGGTAACGCCACATCTGCCTCAGTGCCCCGGCCGCCCCTTCTTCCCTGCCCAGCACCTCGGCGGGGCCCAGAGTTGCGGCCTCATCGCAGCCTCCCCCCGGTACTGGGGCCGGCCCCCCCGCACGCTCATCCTGCCCGCCGACTCTCTTCCTCTTTTCGGCACTTCCTGACCAGGGGGCCCTGCGAGGAGCCGGCTGACCGGCCGGCCGCCCGCCCCAGTGGAAGACCACAGGCCTCTCGGCGCCTTCCGCTGGCTGGGCCGGAGTCCGGCTGGGAAAAGAAGCTGCATGGGAGGGCGAGAGGCAGGTGGGGACAAGCCCAGCCTGGCAGCCGGGGGAGAGCCCCACAACTCAGACACCTCAGACAGCTCAGACCCTGCTCAGCCTGGAACGTTCACCGGCCCATCCGGCCTTCCTTTCTCATCTTCGGCCCCTTGCTGTGATTTCCTGAGCCAAACCATCTCCTCCCCTCCTCTTTAGCACCTGGGACAACGGACATCGCACCAGCTAGCCCCAGCCTGGGGTGAAGTTCAGGGGTGGATGCCTGTCCTGGTTCTGCCATTAGCAGCTGTGTCCACTGGTCAGGCCAGCAGCCTTTCTGAGCCACCTTTGCCCTTTTAGACAAAGGTTGAAAATCCGTACATCCACCATGAACGCCTAAACCAGGGAGCTTTTCAGGGGCCTCAAATTTTCTCCTCTGGGGAATGGAAGTGAAGGTGAAGGCCGTCACTGAGCTTAGGGTGTTCACGGGGATGAAATGAGTTACAGATGGACACATGTAATGAATAGTATCGGGGGCCAGACTTGGCACGGGGGGGGAGGGCGTTGGCTTTTGCATGCGGCTGACCTGGGGTTGATCTCCAGCACCCATAGAGTCCCAAGGCTTGCCAGAAGAGTTCCTTGAACACAGCGCCCAGAATGAGCCCTGAGCCTGGTTAGGTATAACCTCAAAATCCTACCCCTCCAAATAAATAGGTATTAAGTATTATTTTGGCATGGCAGGAGGTTCTACCTCAGAGTCACCAGCAGGGAGCAAGGAGCGGGCTCTCGCCTCAGAGGGCTGAGATCCTAGGGCAATGATGAGAGAGACAGACAGACAGACAGACAGACAGACAGACAGACAGTGGCAGACAGTGACAGACAGAGAACATTTGAGAACAGACCTGGGTGAACTGAGAGCACACTCACAGTGAGATGGAAGAGAGGCTCTGGGCAGGAGGAAAGGGGAGCAAGCGAGGGTGGAGCAGGGGTGGAAGGGGGTGCAGGAGGATTGGGGGTCATACTCAGAGGTGCTCCAGGATCACTCCTGGCAGGACTTGGGGGCCCTATGGGGTGCTGAGGGTTTAACCTGGGTCGGCTGTGTGCAAGGCAAGCGCCCTACCTGCTGGACTCTGGCTCAGCCCCACTGTGTGAGGGTTTTGATAAATACAGAGTAAGGCGCACACTCACTTCATTATTAGGGCTGGTTGTGGGACGGGAATCAGACCTTCCTCAAGCGCTCCTGAATCACGCTGCTCTATAATTAGTGCCGGAGCTGTCTATGTGTTTGTAACCCCAGCCAGGCGGGGAAATTTCTTGAGGACAGAAACAGTGTCAGTTCCGTTGAGTTCAATAAACATTTACACCACAGAACCTGTAGATGCGGGAATGCATGCGTTGCCTTCCCAGCCCTTGGAAAGCTCCATCTGGTGCCATGGTCCCCTCTGTGTCCCTCAAGATGGGAACATATTTCTCTATAAATATTTGTTTCATTAAATCATGCTAGCTCGTGAAGAATTCATATGCAGGAATAATAAAAACAATAGAAAATGCTTCTTGGGCACAGCTGTGGCAGAAATCTTTGATGCCTGGGGGCTGGAGAGATAGTACAGTATGGGTGGGGCCTTTGCCTTGCAAGCGGCCGACCCGAGTTTGATCCCTGGCATCCCATATGGTCTCCCGAGCATCGGAGTCATTCCTGAGTTCAGAGCCAGGAGTGACCCCTGAGCATCACCGGGAGTGACCCAAAAAGAAGCAAAGCAAGAAAAAAAATAATAAATCTCCGATTCTTTCTAAGGACTCTCTGAGGGAGCTCTGGTTCTTTCCCTAACAGTTCTTTCCCTCTGGTTCTTTCCCCCGTCTGTAGAGCGGGAAACTGAGGCAAAGAACTGTTAAGTTCCTTCATCTATGACCACGTGGAGCGCTTAGTGGCAGAAGGCCACGTCTCACCTAGAGTCTCATTCTTCATAAGAAATCCCATTTGAGGGGCCGGAGCAATAGCCCAGCGGGTAGGGCATTTGCCTTGCACACGGCCGGCCTGTGCCGGCCCTGGTTCGATCCCGGCATCCCATATGAGTCCCCGAGCACCACCAGGAGTGATTCCTGAGTGCAGAGCCAGGAGTAACCCCTGAGCGGTGCCGGGTGTGACCCAAAAAGCAAAAAAAAAAAAAAAAAAAAAAAAAGAAAGAAAGAAAGGAAGAAATCCCATTTGAGGGGCCTGAGCGATAGCCCAGTGGGTAGGGCGTTTGCCTTGGATGCGGCTGGCCTGTGCTGGCGGGGTTCAATCCCTAGCATCCCATATGGTCCCCTGAGCACCGCCAGGAGTAGTTCCTGAGTGAAGAGCGAGGAGTAACCCCTGAGCATTGCCGGGTGTGACCCAAAAGAAAAAAAAAAAAGAAATCCCATTTGAGAGCCATAGTACAGGGGGTAAGAGCTGGGTTTGGTCCTCAGCATCCCACATGGTTCCCTGAGCCCCACTAGGGTTGATCCTTGAGCACAGAGCTAGAGGTAAGCCCTGAGCACCACAAGGAGTGAGCCCTTCCCTCCCCCCAAAAATAAATGAAATCCCTTTCCCTGAAAGGGTTAGGGACAGAGCCAAGCAACGCCTTGGTCCCCCTTCTTGCAGTGACTCTCCTGCATTAGCCCTGGCACCTTTCTGGCGGGTTCTTGGTGCTGTAGCAGGGACCCTGCCAGCCAGGCCTGTTTCAGAAGGAGCTGTAGCACGGCCCTGTCTTCCCATCCCAGGGGTTCGACAGAGGAAATAGGCTGGGCTTGTTTTCCATCGGAGCCTTCTGGCGGCCCTGGCACTGTGGTGAGCAGGAAATGTGGCTCCTGGAGAGGAAGTGGGGCAGGCGGGAGGCTCGGGAGGCTCTGAGCCTGCGCAGCAAGTGACTATGGCTCTGGGCCCTCCCGGGCTCGGATGCCTCGAAGCTGTCAGTGCTTTGACAGTTGGGGCAGGCAGGACCATTCTGGATGGAACGGGTGCTTCAGACAGGAGAGGGTGCCCTTGGTAGTTCCTAGGACAACATGTTTCAGCAGTGAGCAGCTGGGGACCCCTCAGGATCCACCTAGATCCTCACAGGAAGAGGAATCTGGGTAAGACAATTATTCTAGGCTTTGGGAAGGCCCCAGAGGGTGAGGCGCTCTACTTTCTGTGGCCTGGATGAGCAAGAGGGAGCTGGGGAAAAGAAATGTACCAGGGCACCACTCACCCAACCCACGAGCTGGACCTGCTCTAAAACCAGCCACGCCAGGCTCCTTTGGCCTGACCTGCAAGGCTCCTTCTCTGTTTCCCTTTGCTCTTGGCCTCCGTCTTGCTCCCAGTGGGCAGGGATTTGCTCTCCGCTTGTAGCAGGTTGTGGGGGAGGGAGAGAAGGCAGCCTGCCTCGAAACAGGTGCACACTAAACCCAGCTCCCTCTTTTATTCCACACACTCTCGAATATGCCCCCTCCACCCCTTGCCATCCTGCTCCTGCTATTCTGAAATGGTTTCAGCAGAAGTAGAGAGGGCCAGAGAGATAGTGCAGTGGGTAGGGTGTTTGTCCTGCACGGAGCCCACCCTGGTTCAGGCCTCAGCATCTTGTGTGGTTTCTCCAAGCCGCACTAGGAGTTGTTCCTGAATGCAGAGCCAGGAGTAACTCATGAGAGAATTGCTGGGTGTGGCCCAAACAAACAAACAAACAGATACAAAATGCAAAAGAAGCAGAAAGGAGAAGGCCTACAGGAGTTTGGGGTATATTCTCACAACAAATCTGAACAGAACCTCTTCTGAATGCCTCGGCTCTGGCGGGCCCTGACTACCCTCCGAGAGGCCTTTCCTATGGAGCCACTCAAAATCTGCCACAGAAGGAAACCGGTGGGAAAGAGGCCCTGAGACCATTTGCTCAAACTCCAGCCCTTGCTGCGTGACTCTGGGAAAATCACCTGACATCTCTGGGTTTGAACCAGCTGATTTTTTTTTTCTTTTTGGGTCACACCTAGCAATGCTCAGGGTTACTCCTGGCTCTCACTCACTCAGGAATGACTCCTGGCGGTGCTCAGGAGCCTGGGATGCCGGGGGATCAAACTCGGGTCGACTGCATGCAAGGTATACGCATTCCCTGCTGTACTATCGCTCTGGCCCAAACCAGCTGATTTCTAAGCTCTCATCTGGCTCCAGCAGCTTCATTTGAATGTCCTCTCCCAATGGGCAGGACATTGTCCAGTTCTGATTTCGCATGAGCGGTTTGGAAATGCTGGAAGTTCAGTGCTGCTCCTGACCCAGACCCCACGCACTTACTTATCAGACATTCATTTTGCTCCCAACAAGCTTTCTCTATCTTGGGGCCTTAGGATCATCAATCTCGCTCTCATTACAAGATTCTCAAGCCCAGATAGGGAGCGACTCAAAGAGCACGTGCTTTGCATGCAGGAGGCTTGGGTCTGATCCCGCACCGCATGGGCCCCCTGAGTGCTGTTGGGGGAACGACCCCGAGGACTGAGCAGGAGAGTAGCCCCCCAACCCTGCAGGATGAGGCTGCGAGCCCAATCCAAATGCTTGACCCATATTTTGTTTCTGGTTTGGGGCCACACCTGGCAGTGTTCAGGGCTTACTCATGGTTCACTCCTGGTGGGACTCGGGGGACCATATAAAATGCCAGCAAGGTGGGGCCAGAGCGATAGTACAGCAGGGAGGGCATTTGCCTTGTATGCGGCGGACCTGGGTTTGATCCCTGGAATCCCATATGGTCCCCTGAGCATTGTCAGGAGTAATTCCTGAGTGCAGAGCAGGAGTAATCCCTGAGCATCGATGAATGTGACCCCAAAAAAGCAAAATAATAAGTAAATACAAATAAAATGGCAGCAATGGAACCCCGGATCTGCTACGTTTAAGGTAAGTGTCCTGTTACCCAACCATCTTTCTGTACTTCTCCCCAACACACACACACACACACACACACACACACACACACACACACACACACAAACACGCGAGCACACATTTTTTGCTTTTTGGGTCATGCCTGGTGACACTCAGGGGTACTCCTGGCTCTTAGCTCAGGAATTACTCCTGGCGGTGCTCGGGGACCATATGGGATGTCGACCGGAATGGAACTCAGGTCGAAAGGCAAATGCCCTACCTGCTGTGCTATCACTCCAGCCCCTATTTTTTTTTTTTTTTTTTTTGCTTTTTGGGCCACACCCAGCAATGCTCAGGGGTTTCTCCTGGCTCTGCACTCAGGAATTACTCCTGGCAGTGCTTGGGGGACCATATGGGATGCCGGGGATCTAACCCAGGCCAGCATGGGCGCCGCCGCAAGGCAAACGCCCTACCCACTGGGCTATAACTCCAGCCCCGGCCCCTATTTTTATTTTCTTAAGAAACAAGCTTCTGGGGCTGGAGCGATAGCCCAGCGGGGGGGCGTTTGCCTTGCACGGGCCGGCCTGTACTGGCCTGGGTTGGATCCCTGGCATCCCATATGGTCTCCCGAGCACCGCCAGGGAGTAATTGCTGAGTGCAGAGCCAGGAGTAACCCCTGAGCATTGCCGGATGTGACCCAAAAAGGCAAAAAAAAAAAAAAAAAAAAAAAAAGAAAAAAAAAACAAGCTTCTTTCTCCAAGCTTCCCTGCCCTTCACTGCTTCAGGGAGATCTCAGAGTCTTAGCATCTCTGAGATTCTGGCCTTGGGATTGTGGGAATCTACATCCCCTCTCAGCAGCTAATCCTGTGTTCCTTGTACCTGGGCTGAAGTTCTAGGG